>DWLS01000207.1:0-36535 GCA_018246255.1 Pachliopta kotzebuea | reverse complement strand
CGGTCACCAGCGATGCCAGTGCGTTGCCTACCCTTGAGATAACAATATGCTCTTTTCTTGAATAACCCAATGTCGCAATTGTTGGGGAAGACCGCTGAGGCTGTGAATGATGAAGCATATTTGAACAGAATACACAAGCTCTCATATTTAAATAACAGAGACCGTAGAGCTTTTGTGGCATCTGATTCACAATGTGCTGGTGGTAGTTACATAGTTAATTTTTTAAAAATTCTTTTACCATCCTAACTCTATAGCATACAGATGTAATTGAACCGGGGACCTCCATTTTACAAATAAGCGATTAGCAACTGCGCAGCGAAGTCGGCTAAGGCAGCAGAATTGATTAAGGTCTATAAAAGCTAAATTAATAAAGGAAATATGCGTTAATTTATTAAACGAAAATTATTGCAGAATCCCTCTTTGACAGAGGACAGAGGGAGCGTAGCACGCATTTCTGGCTAGTTTGATATCAGCTCCCGTGACGTCACAACCGTCTCGATGCTTAATATAAAACACGATAAATCAAGTTAGTGGTGTCGGTGAAATAAATTATATTTAGAAATAGTAAGTGATTGGATAGACTTTTAAAGTAGTCGTTTAACGATTGACAATATTCAGTTTTTAATAGTCTTTGACGTTAATTGTATTGCTTTAGTATTTTTGCAATATTTAAAGAAATAGGTCTAACATGTGATTTCTACTTCATTTTATTTTGGGAAATCTACAGGTGGTTACTTACTGATATACCTCCCCCGAGGGTCGTAATTGAAAACGGGCCTTTAGTGTTCGGAATAAGGTGGTAAATTGTTTAGAAAGGGCTAGGGTGTGAATCCTGATACAACCTGTTGATTCATCGTAAAGAAATCTACAGGGACTATGTTCTGGCGTTGGTTTCTGTAAGTATAGGTCAAATACTTTTTTATTTACGAGTTCATTTTATTTCGTCATATGATGATTTGATTACTTTTATAATTAATCTAAACCTAACATATAATAAAAGAAAAGGTTATGTTGTAATATTGTAATCATATATTATAGAAAACAATCTTTAACGAATAATAAATCTTCTTTACGAGTGTATTTATTTATAATAATTATAGTAATTTATATAAGAAAAAAGAAGTAAATTGCATGTAAAATTATTTTGTGATTATGTATTTATAAAATAACTTTGCAAATAAGAAGCTATTATTTGTAAAATCTGTTTAACTTTTTTATAAATTGTTTAATAAGAGAGCAATTTCTATCTATGATCTACAAATACTTTAATAAGAAAAATTAACTACAACGTTCAAAGTTAATCCAAATTAAAGTTTTTTTATTAATAATTAAAATGTCACAATAGAGCCGAATTACTGACTTGTTTAATTATCTATGGTATATACATGTATTTAAAAATCCTTAACTAAAACACATGATATCAGTAGATATATCTTTTAAGTCTTTGATTGCTGCCTCTATTTCTATAAGCGTTTGTAATATTTATTGTTAAAAAAATTCTTTATAGCAACTACCTAAGATTGAATAATAAGTAGTGTTACTGTATATACATATTTATCACATTGTGTTCATCAATACGCTGAGCTCAAAGGATTGTCAATTGGAAGTGTGCAATACGATAAATTCATTTGCTGTAACGAAGTCCCGTTGATTTACATTGCAGAAGAAAATCTTTTTATTCCGCTTTTCTAGTCTCCAACGTTCGCCTACAGGCATATGTATATATAAACTTATATATCGTCTATTAACTTTGATTCCCTATAGCTATATTTTATGCGCCTATCTCTCAACTCCCTGTGGGTTTAGTTACGTCCCAGGTATGCCCAATTTATTTTTATGACCCGACAGTGCTAGTTATTGGGGTTTTTTTCTGTTACCATTAAATAATATGCCTAAAGGAATTGTGTTTTTCAAATATCATTTGTTATATTCTTTATATAACGATATTTGTTATTAGCTGTCAGCATTGTTTCTAATGTTGAAAATATTATATTTAAATGGATCCAATACTTTCTATTGCTAATATATAATATATATCTTATTTTTAAAATGGTTAATATTATTTAAAAATATTAATAACATTTGAGTTGTCTGACGTCTTTATGTTACATTAACAAAATGTCGGCAGGAGCCCAGGGAGTTGTGGTACGAATATTAAAATTAGCTACACAATTGTTCTCAGTTCCCGATAAAATTATATTTCATAAAAAAATCCCCGGGGACACCAGACGATTGCCTGTTACTGGTACAATTTATTGAAATTTTTTGACATTTTTACTTTTTCTTCATTTCTATATTTGATAGTGTTCTCTTAAAAAAAGATTGATCGTAATTGGAAAATTAATTACTTTTGGTATTTTTAATTGACAATATATAATAACTAAAATACATTTTTTTTACTCTACGAAGCGTTGAGATTCACATTCACATGGTAAGTGATAAGCTTGCCCAAAACAAAATACCGCTGGGTAAGATGGTATACACTGCACCACATTGCGCTCGTTACCTTGTGGCATAAAATGTTAAGTTTCGTTACTCCAGTAATTTCACTAGCTTACAATTCCTAAAAAACCAGAACATAGTAATGTTTGCACATCACTGTTTGTAGACTGTAATTGGAGCTGATATTTAACCTACGTAGATCATGTCCGGCAACAGAGACCTACCATCAGCGTAATAACTTGTTGTTTGGTTAAATCGATATTAAACTTTAAAATAAAATCTGTATCCTAATACCAGAAACTAGGTACATAAAAAAAAAACATTTTTTTATTTGGGTAACAGGGTTATATGGCCGAGTTGGAGAAACCATTTCATTTTATTTCTCCCTTAAACGCATACAATTCATTCGAACCCCGAGGAAAGCGTTACTCCGTAAGCCCGGTATTTGCGTAATTGATATTTACAACTAACCTGGATTTCAAAACGCTCTTATCGGGATTAAACGGGGATTTGTTTCGATCTTCCTCCTTCGAGTGTTCTCTTCAATTTATTTACAGCCTACGACGCGAAGCCGACAACACTTACTGTTCGTGCACGAGAAAATATATTTATTTAGGTTATATTGCAGGTTGTTGTATAAGTTTAGAAATGACTATAACATTTATAATTTTCGTAGAAAAAAATACGAATAAGAGTTCTCTTGTAACTTGCTACTTTTTGTTTTAGGACTGTTATAGAAATTATTACTTATATTGAAGTTTGAAATAAATTTCTTAATAAAGCTATTTTCCTTTTCATACATATGAAATTCATGGTGTATTTGGCATAGTATTCTTTTGATTCAAGATTATAAACTTCTTTGAAAGGATTTACTCAATTATTCGCAAATATATATTACAGATTGGGTGGAAAAATTACAGACGTTAATGAATAAATAATATATTATATTCATGAATATAAGAACTGTGGTCATTGATGTAAGGAAAAAAATTGCTGGACTTGAATGGCAATAGGCACAATGATTGTCTATCTTTTGACAATAATGTTGAACTGTTCACTTTATTTTTTGTTTCTAACGAGCAAAAACATTTCAGTATTAGTCGATATGTTGTTTGACGATAGGATAGATTGTAGTCCGATTTTATGTAGTTGCTTGCAATAAAACAGACGGGAACGTTACGAGCTGGCAAAATCAAGAAACAATAGAGCCGGATCCAGAACGTGAGCTTCGCCCGGGCGGGTAGATTAGATCCCGACAAAGAGAATAAGAATCTACGGACCAAATATCATCGCAAATACGACACGCCGTTTTGTTTGCCTTCAATTTTTATGATATTTCGATAAACTCTTCGCTGAAATGGAATTTCATTTTTGAAGCACAAAAGCACACCGCACATTTTTTTTTTTTTGTTTCAATTTCAATAGTTTGGGGCGTATCAAATTTAAATACCAAAACGTGTCTTCGTTTATTATCAAACATTTAATATACATTTTAACGCAAAGACACTCACAGCATGTAAATCTTTTAATTTCTTTTTCTATATAGATCAAGGTTATAAATAATTTCAGACGAAGCTTGAAATTCATAAATTTTTTTCGTGCACTAGCACTTTAACTTTGAGTGCGAAATTAAGAAAATTAAAAACCTAATCATAACAGTTAAAGAATGTATTTCATTTTGACCAATAAAAGTAGCGGCTATTAATCTATCTCATATTCTATTTGAATATTGTCACTGCTGTTTTTTTGTATTGTAACGGTACAAATTACCATTTTGTTAGGCGAATCAATTAGTAAGCATATCTTTTATTCGCCGATACTTACAGGTCTCCCGAGCATTGCTTTCGCTATTGCCCTTTAAGTAATTTTCAGCTGTTAATGCTTATCTATGATTAATATTTACAAAGCAATAAAAATAAGGTAAAAAGTCACATGTATGTGTGTGTATCGGTTAACACATTGATAGTAGTTTTGTCAACTACGCAAACTCCGCGCCTCGACCCTGTCTTTATCTACGACCATAAAATAAATCTGGTCATAAATAAAGAAGGAGGCGCTAACAAGCGTCTCGGATTCACCAAGTGATATTTCTTGGCTTACTTCGCCATTTTTGTCATAACTCTATTATGCTTTCAAGTGTCGAAATGTGAGATCGTTCGCTTGATTTATTTTTACCACCGACATAATTAATAACCCGAGAAATGTCTTACATTTAGCTCAAATATGTTTACATCATAAGAAGAAATTATATTTTACACTTAAAAACTCTTTAATCTTTCCTGGAAATTTTTATCTTAGACTACACAGTCTACTTTACTTAAAAAAAAAGTTAGGTCAGTATAACAGCAGAGTTCATGAGAAAATATTCTTACTTACTTTGGGAATTAAAATTCTGTGTCCTCCGTTGTTTTAGTTGCGTTATTTTTATTTGATTTGTCTACAATAGTCTCTTTTCTAACTTCTCTCTGTTTTTCTCTATTTCACATGATATTAAGTGTAAAAGATGGGGTGGATGTTAAAGGTCTTGCATAGAATGCTTTAGCTCGCATATATTATAAAGAGGGGTATTGTATATCAATGATGTAATAGCAACAGATTTATAATACGGTGGTAGCTATTAGCCAAACAGGTTGGAAAAAATTACAGCAAACGTAATAATATGTGGGCCTGTAATCAAACCAGGGATCAACATGTTATAGAGTAAGTTAAGTGTTGTGTATACTTGTTAAGCCGTTAAATTTCGACTAAAAGAAATTACTGTAAAATTTGTTGTACATTTATTGTATGCTAGACATGCTTTTGCGATCGCAGGGTTGTCGGGAAACAAATTTATCCGACAATTGTAAATCAATTAGAGAGGGTGGCTCCGCAGGGTGTAACAGCTACCCTTCTCCCTCCTACACTACAGGGTCGAATTTCAACCGCCAATACCAAAAATATATACAACTTAAATTTTTTTTTCAAGGTATCTATCTAATGTTAGGAAATTCCTCCGGCAATATAATGCACTCATCGCTTTGAGACCTTCGATATTGTCGTCAAAAAACTATTATACTATATTAATGAGGTAATAGGATAAATATTTTTTAAATTTATTAGATATAATCGTACGATTTGTATTGAATAATGACTGTCTGGTTATAAATGTGGAACTATCTGAGTAACTGTTATACACAACAATAGAAAGTTTTAATAAAGACCCACTCGTTTCTCGGGCGTTAATTAATTAATTAAGAAGTCCTGGCGTTCCTCCCTGGGTACTATAGGTATTCATAGTGGGGAATGTTCGAGTGCATATTGTGATCTACGCAATACACCCCCCCAAGCTCGCACCCTGCTCTTCACGTCTAATTCAGGACTCCTGTCTTCAAAAAGTCGGGAAAACTTGCATGGGAAATTATAGGAAACATGGTAAACTTTACGTTGTAATCTATCCGTAAATATTTTCCATGTTCCTTTGACAATTTTTGAAGTTATTAATTAATGGATTAGTAATATTTGTCTATGGTTAAAGTATAGTAGTGTGAACGGAGTACATTCACTTTTACATATATCTTAAATTTAAACTCTGTACCAACTATACCTATCCTTATCGAAATATTTTAAATACATTTTTATAAACGCAATTCGCGTTATTTTGTAATTTTTGGAACTATTTCCATAAAGATAAAATTATGGTGATTATTTTATAATCCTTATAATTAAAAGTGTAGACTGGCATTCGTAGATATCCGTATACATTTTTTTTGTATGGAGCTGTTCTATTCTTGTTACATATTTTTGGTAACACAGCTCTAGCGTACTTCAAATCATAAAAAAACTGCTAATATGCGACTCGCACGAGACACGAATCAAATCTTTTTTTACCTTTTTAATATTCAAGAATGTCTTTTTTAATATGAAAAAGTTTAAAATACGTAAATTCATGTAAAATTCATCATACAGCGTTAGTTAAGTTAGCAGTTGGTTGAATGGAAGTCGGTCAGAACTAATTTACGAGGGAAACTTTGTTGGTTGTCCTCTGACTATTATGCATTAGTGGGTACGCTTCTTTGTTAGATATAAAAGAGATTGCGTTAACATTCCAATGTAGATAAGTTAAACAAGTATGCTTCTGCTGTTTAACTTTTATTGGTAATGACTGACTCTCTCATATTATGAATGATTTTTGGAAAAGTAATTGAAAATAAATCAGTACTTATTGCCAATTAAGTTTCAACCGTCTCAATACTTTCAAACTTTTTTTAAACTTTTATTTCTCAAATTTTCGTTTATGTATACTTGTATAAAATTAAAGTTTAATGATTTCGGTTTTAAGAAAGCATTCATTACTTTATATTAGTTAAATTTTATGTATTATCTGTCTCTGCAAGATTTTCAAATAATAATAACAGTGAAAATTTAGTATACACTAAAACCGATGTGTTTTCTCAACAACTATTAATGGCTTCATAAAAAAGAAGAAGTATCTACTAACAAATTTTTAACTACAATAATTTTTATAGACTAATATTGCCCCCCCACAGGCTGGACAATGTTCAATGTAGTTGAATTACCGGCAAATTTATGAAGAATAATCATAAAAGATAATCATGGCTTACACGGTATGGTGTAGATATACTGTGACAAAATAGCAATTATACTATTTTAAGTTACATCGCATAATTACGGGCGTCGTGCTTAGGGTGCATTAGCGGTACAATAAAGTGAACGCATGGCGTGAGGGGATGTCCCCGAAATGGAGAAGTTTTTTTTCCAATAAAATAAACGCTTATTGAAATAGTAAAGGCCTTTTCTTAAATTTTCAAGTAAAATTATAGTAAATTTTTAATGGTTAAAAATAGGTAAACTTCGTTGTACACTCACCTTATAATTGAATGACTCCGATCTTTGAGGTCTACCCGAGTTCCTATTCCTGCAGCTAAAACAGTAAAGAGTAAACATTTGCAAGAATTTAAAGAGTAGCTAATTAAATTAAAGTTGTAACGAGAGTTCACATCCTTACTAACACCGGAGTCTTTAAGAGCAGACATTTACCATCAGGTTATCTGTTGAAGGTTAATTGTCTCACTGTTTTGTGAAAAAAAAAAACATTAGTGCTTTAAATCCAATTTGGATTAATAATGTTTGTAATCTTTTGTATATTAGCTTACACTTAGTTTTTTTTAAACTAAGTTTAAGCTAACAATTGTCCAAAAAATTAAGGACTAGGAACAAGGAACTCGGGGATTGTGTCAGTCCATATATTGTAATTCATGCATCAAGCATGTGTTCTAGAGTTCATTTTATAATCAGGATAATGGCTAATTGAGCTTGAAAAAATAATTCTGGTAAACAAAGTATTACATATTACATGTGGCACCTGAACCGAATAGGGATTTCGATATAAAACGTGACTTAGTTGTTGCCCCACGGATGAAGTTAAATTTAAACTTCTTCAGTCATTTCTTGTTAAGTTCGCTTTAAATATCTAAAAGTATCCTATAATTAATAACAACAAGAGAACGAAGCGGGAAATTTGTTCCAGTCAGAACTACTCGCTCGCTTATCCAGGACAACTTGCACTTGACAGTGAATCACAAAGGCAGAGTGAAAATGCCAACTAGTATATATAATGCACACTAATTGTTTATGAAGTCTTACTTAATATTTGATTTAAGTAAAATTTTAAAGCGATTAAATTATTCTAATTTTATTAATTTCATTATGGTTTTATCCTTAAACTAAATTCCACATAATATAGGGCCCAAGATGGTGAAAAGCCAGTTTCAATTAGGAACAGTTTAGGTCTTACGTGTAGGATTACATGAACACATCACTATAGTAATGGCGGTTGATTACTTATTGTTATTCTGTTGAAATTAAGAATCGATATCACCATTTATGTGAACCCAGAATCGAATCAGACATCTCCAAGTAACCTTTCTGCTTGCTTTAGTTTGTCAGCCATTGTACTGTTATATTAATTTCTGGTATAATATGGTACTTTGCTTCGACGAATTAATAGCACGCTACAATTGTTTTTAAGCCGAGGGGCTGATGAGCTATATTTCATTGCATTGCAGCAGCATTATATATCATCGAGGCAGGAATAGATTTCTGTATCTCACCGCCAAATTGATGCTAGGTCTATTTTGTCGGAGTCCTACTAGTTACGTACCACTGCAGTACCTATTTCTTGCGCCAAATAGTAATGAACAAACATTACTGTGTACCGGTTTGAAAAGCGTGGTAAGCTCACTAGTTTTTATTTACACTAGTTTCACTAAATTACTGGGGTAACGAGACTTAATTTCTTGTCTAAAGACAAAGAGCGTAATGTAGTGCTGTGTATACCATTTTATCCAGTGCTACCTCGTTGTGGGCATACGTTTCACTTACCGTTAGGTGCAGGCTTTTCCCCTCACCTGTTATTGTAAGAGGCCTATGTCTAGCAGTAAACGTCTACTAGCTGATGATGATGAAACGCGTTGCACCATTCGTTGAATAAAAGAAAAATACTTCAGTTTATAGACTGCATCTCGTGGTGATGAGAGTATAGGCTATTAATTTAGTCATCTAATTACGTTTACCGTTGATCGTGATAAGCTTACATTGTTTCGTACTTTTGTTTCGGTACGATAGTAATTAGCACAACAATCCCCTCAGCGGATGTGACTGTTGACGCGGCACCTCGTCCAGTCAGATCTAAGCACATTAGCGCGGGACGAAAGGGCGCGTGCAGGGGGCGCTTGCGCCGCTCGCTGTTTCCACTTGGTTATGCCTTTTATGCAACGATTCATTACCAACGACGTTGAAATAGAGGGAGCGAACAGATAGGCGCATTTATAACTTTTGTCAGCGGAAAAATGAATTCACACGCCAGTAAACCCCGATTTCATGATGTATTCGATGTACGCAGTAGGATAGTATGTGAATATTTTATTTTTGTTATCAAATTCAAATGAGCACATTTGGGCGAGTTAATTTTTTTTTCAAAGCGACGAGCAGAGTGTTCACTAGATGATAAGCGATATGCTTGCCAGGAACAACTTGGTTCTGGATAAAATGGTATACACAATACAATACCAGTGCTTGTGACCTTGCGACATAATGAGTAAAGTTTTGTTATCCCACTAATTTCACTAGCTACCACACCTTTCGAACCAGTAAAGATTCAGGTTTGCACAGTACCGGTACCGGCGGTATCAATAATAACTAGACAGTCTCCGGCAACAGTCCTTCCACTAGAAAATTCGATTCAGGTGTCACATTTTGTGGAGTTTGTTGGGTGATAAGGTTTTTCGGAACCCGCCGGAGTAGCTACAAATTGCATAATTTGATGTTTTTTATACCAGTTAAACATGAAGTTCATCGTATCGTAATTGATTGGCCTATCCGATAGTAATATGATGCTAGTTAAGATATTTACTTTATCAGATAGTGCAAACAAATTACTTCATTCATAAGATGTTAAGCCTCATTCCCTCAGTATCTTTAATAACTAAGTAATAGTTTAGTATCCAACTTATTAGGAGCATTCGTAATGAACGATATTTAATTTCTTTTAAGCAGAATATTTTAAAAAAAAATGTTATAATTATTATAAATTTTAAAATGATTATGATTTCCTTCTTGTTAGGATACTTTTAATGCTAAACATTTCAGTTTTATTTTTAGCTTTGGTTTTGAAGGTTTTTAAATAATATTCAGAAATTTAAAAAAATCTTAAAAGTACCAGTAAGTGTAATTGCTGTGTTTTTTTGTTCATGTATAGCACAGGTGCGACATGGAGAAGTTATTAACAGGAGCGGCGCATTTTAATCGCATTTCCCAACGAAATACGTCCGCGCCGAGCGTTTTAATTATCGAGAAAATAGAAGTAAAATATGATCTCTGTCGTGAGCAGCTTCCCGCGATTTAATAATGATACAATACGGAACCTATTACTTTCAGTAAAAAAATATAGCTTAACAAACTTGAGAAGGAATTACCTTAACTTCTGCTATTTTTGAATAATGCGGATACGTGTTTGTATATTTAAGAAAGTATATTATAAACTAATGAAGATATTCTTTTTTATTTTATTACCTTTGTTACAGAAACACTCAATATGAGAATTTCCATGTCGAACAGAAAGGCTACGATCAGATGTACGATGGTGAGGATCTCGAAACACCGCCATCTCCCGCGAGGCCACCGCCACGTCAAATTGGTAAGCATACGTTTCACAGTGGCAACATGCCGTGCCGTGCCGATAAACAAAATTAAATGTTTTGATGATGAAAAAAATTACTTCTGCTCAAACATTTTCAAAATATTGGATTGATAAATTAAAATTAAAAGATTGTACATTTTTAGATTATTTAATAGGACAAACAAACAGTCCTAGTTACAGTTATTTTTTTAACGGTTTGATTGAAGTAATATCAATGTGGTATGATCTGCCCACATATATATCATTGATAATATATTAATTTATTAATACATTACTTTCTTTAGATTTTCTAGAACATTACACATTATGTTTAATCATTTTTGATAGACAAATATGTCCGTGCTGAATGCCCCTGCCTGAGTGCTCGTTACACTGTTGCGTTGCTGGCCTGCTTTGGATTCAGTATTATGTTTGGGATGCGGTGCAACATGAGTATGGCAAAGCTCAAGATGGTTGGGAAACATAACGTAAGGACATTCAATTTACAGAACCTTCAACAACGTAAAAATTGATTTATGACAAAATTTCAACAGTTTTTAATAAGACATCTTTCAAAGTCTGTCTTTATTTAACTTTTTATAATTTGTTCAAATAGTAATATTTGTTTACAGTCATCTGGTGATCATTCAGACACTCCGTTTAACTGGACGGTGAAAGTAGAGTCTTCTATAGATTCATCATATTTTGCCGGTTACCTCATTACTCAAGTTCCGGGCGGGTTCCTTGCTTCCATGTACCCGGCTAACAGGATTTTCGGCGTGGCTATTGTGGCATCGTCTCTGTTCAATATGGCCATACCTGGAGCTATGTCCATCGGACCGGCAGCTGTTGTTATGCTTAAGGTTGCTCAAGGTTTTGTGGAAGTAAGTTTTATGAACATCAGCTATTCAATCTGATACACTGATACAATATTGGTAATTTTATCTAAGACTTATATTGATAACATCTTAAAGAAAGTGATAGCACTAAAATTCATCGTAAAATAAATCAAGTTTTAATGACTTCCTACCTTACTTCAGGTACAAATTAAAAATCTTGTTTTTACTTTTGTTTTAATGCTTAACAATTGCGTGCTCTTAACATATCGTTTTAAATAAAAGATAGTTTGATTGGTGATGGTGGATGTATTGATAAAAAATATCAAAAATTCTATTAGGTAACATTTCTGGATAGTATTAGAAAAATATTGTTTTAAAACTATTTTATATTATTGATAATCGTAATTTCTATTGGAAACAAATAATAAAAAAAAACCGTAAACCCTGCATCATTAAAATTTGAAGGGGAATAGATCCATGTGACATGTAACATGTTAAATTTGGCAACATCAGAAATACTGAACGTGATATCGCATGATCGGGCTCATTACAAACGCTTAAATTTCCTGTAGTGAATCCCTTTCACATGTACTCCCCTCCCTTTAGAGCTTTAAACTTAATTCACTGTATCTCAGTTCATCTATTACATGCAAATGAGTGTTAGCTTAAACAAACAATCATTGAATATGTGTTTATTAGTAAATACAATACTTTAGTTATTAGAAGCTGAGCTGTATTTTTAATTAATCTTATTAATGAAGGTTTTTGGAATAACGGACAATACATTTCGATATTTAATTACTAATTAAAAAGATGAAAAAATAACACATACTTTTAAGACAAATCTCTACGGTGTACAAATTATGATTAATCATATTTATTTATTTATGTTCTAATAATATATAGAGGTAATGCTAACATTGTGCAGTTATTCTAGTGGTTTAAAAATCATCGCTAAATCTCTCTGATAAACCCCTTGTAAATTTAATGATTTATAAACATTTATAATATTTAATCACCAGAAGCAATAGTATAAAACTTTTAACAAACACTAATACGCAAACATTTCATTATTAAAAATGTTTTATAAATATTTAAAACTCCAGCCATATTTATTTAATCTCAGTTTTCAATTACACATTGATCTCTAGCTATAGTAACTTGTACTTGTGCACAGTGGAAATCGCTTTCCAATGTATAAAGCCTCTTTAAGATTACAGAGCCCCCGGTTGCCATGGTTACGTATTTATTCGTCTCCTTGTCCCCGAGCTTAGTCGGATCATCAATGGAAATGCTATCCTATTAAATCTGACTGATTGTGAACTGTCAATATTAAAAGAGATGATTTGCGAAATTTAAACCTCTATCGTGGGGTCGAAGGTGTACTTATACGTATTTTGTATAATATATGTATGATAAAGCTATTGTTTACTTTCACCACAATTGGAATTAAATGGCAGAGTATACTTAAAAGTATTAAGACAGAACATGTTAATTACTTAAGTAGGTGTTATAAAAAAATAAAACTTTTCAAAATGTCTACAATTATGATTTTGTTTGAAACATGTCATAATTATTAGTTCACGTTTTGTATATTTTGTTTGGTTTAAATGTTCTGACTATAATATGTTATGTTGGCTGTGCACAATTTACAAGTTAAATTTCTTTAGGGTGTTACCTATCCATCTTGCCACGGTATTTGGAGAATGTGGGCCCCTCCTCTAGAGCGATCTAGACTGGCTACACTGGCTTTCTGCGGTACATATGCCGGAATTGTAATTGGCATGCCCCTATCCGGAATACTCACTGATTTCATATCCTGGCAAACACCGTTTTACTTTTATGGTGTTTCTGGAGTAGCCTGGTAAGAATAGCACTTTTTTATTTCTTATGTTTAACTTTTTTTGAATTTATCCTTGTGCATAATTTAAGATACAATTTTAAAAAATATTTATAATCAGTAGACCAGTATGGTTTTTTTAATATTTAAAAGAAAAGACAGCTATTGAATGTTAAATTTTCAGGTACTTTATTTGGCTATGGTTGGTGTTCGAGAAACCTAGTAAGCATCCTCATATTAGTGGAAAGGAGTTAACCTACATCGAACAATCTCTGGGTACAGCAGCTCAGGCAGCTATGCCTGGATTTTGGAATACACCATGGAAAGCATTTGCTACCTCTCCACCGGTAAGCTCGTACTGAAGTCCTTTTTTTAATTATATTTACAGAGAAACTAATAGTTTAGTTTTTAGGTATATGCGATCATAGTGGCTAACTTCTGCAGGACATGGAACTTCTGCTTACTAGTTATTTTTCAATCGGCGTATTTCAATACGAGATTCAACATGCAGATAACCGAGGTATTTATGTAAAATAAATTTTTGAGAATAATATTTTTTACATAATTATGAAAAAAAAAACATCTAAAAAAAAAATCTTTTTAGTCTGGTTTCGTAGGCGCTATACCCCACCTCATCATGACGTCATTAGTGCCAATTGGTGGAATGATGGCTGATTACTTACGAAAGAACAATATAATGACTACTACTAACGTTCGTAAACTATTCAACTGCGGCGGATTCGGCTTGGAGGCCTTCTTCTTTGTACTTATTGCATATGCTGACAATAAAGTAAGTGTTGATATAAATAATATGTGGTATTCAATATATTTTAAAAGATTATTCAAAGAATCACACTGATACTCCTGTAAAGACAGAGACAAAGTGTATTAGTACTACCAATAACCTTAAATGTAGATGTTTAAACATTTAAGTATATTGTCTATCTAAATTCATCAATATCTATTAGAAACAGAAATGTTCATACATTTAGTACTGCGGTTTCTCTTGGTTATAACAGTTTACTAATATATATCTTTCCATTTAGTATGTGGCAACTATTGAGCTTACCCTAGGCGTAGCATGCAGCGGATTTGCTATCTCCGGATACAACGTGAACCACCTGGACATCGCACCGAGATACGCATCCATCTTGATGGGCCTATCTAATGGCATTGGAACTATTGCTGGATTTCTAGTTCCCATCGTTATCGATAACATGACTCAAGAGAAGGTTCGTTGTTATAAACACTACTTACTGGTCGTAACTCTGTTGTCGGAGACCGTCTATGTAGGTACGAATGCAGCTCCTCTAGTAGCTGTCAACCAGAAGTATGTTGACAATACTGTGTTTTGGTTTGAGAGGCCTTAAAGCTAGGGAAATTACTGGCTTTATATGTCAAGGGAAAAGCGCAATATAGTGATGTGTAAACATCTTAACTGTCGCCTTGTTGTTATAGGAATACGAACGAACGCTATGCTCGTCTCGTCACTTTGTCTTATAAAAAAAGGTGTTATTTTGAAAATGTAAAAAGCCTAAAAAAATGTTTTTCATGAAGTGGTCCATCATAAATGTAAATTTAACTATGAAAATCAGGAAAGTTATCTTCGATTCTCACTCGTGCGTTCAATTGAAAACTGTGAGTGACGCACCCCCGTAGACTTCTCTCCTCGAGCCGCGAAACAAAAAGGACATTCGGCCGTGGCTAATTTAAAAAAGGATATCGAGCTGAGCGGTGCGCGCGTACTGAATATCAAATGGCTGGCTTTGTGGGTGCGCGGCGATGCATTACGCCGTCTATATTACGCGCTGAGCACTTTATTATACTTACACTTTCCAACCGAAACGAAAATTCAGAATAGAACGGAAGGTGCAAAAGAGAATAACATCCAGATTTTTCTTAATTACTAATAATCACTCGAATTTTAGGGCTTTATAAACATTTTCGTGTATGCCGTCGTATATACAACATATTATTATTTTATTCATCAATTATTATATGTTGATGAAATATTTACTAGAAACATGTAAATTATATATAATATGCGGATTTAACAAATCAATAGCGCAGTGTCGAAATAAATGTACTTAACTCCTTGTCAGATGAAACCACTCGAATTTAACTTTAGAATATATTTAATATTAAAATTAATGGAAAATTTAAAAAACAATGTGTTTTACTAATACGGCATGATATAACAGGAAAACCTAGAAAAAGCTATAACGGAATGGCGTGCGGTGTTCCTTATGGGGGCAACGGTTCACTTTATCGGTATCACAATCTATGCGATTTTCGCTTCCGGCGAGCTGCAGCCGTGGGCTGAGCCAACTCCTCCCTACGAGAGTCCTATGAAACCCTTGGACCACGAGACTACATTCGTAAGTTGAAATTTTAAAAATTATTATAGATACGATATTATATTATTATATACGATAACCTAATAATAGACGATAACCTAGACTTAGGCATAGTTTTTCTTCTTTAAATTTTGGTTTATTTATTTCGTAATAATTAGGTTGTTTTTAAATATTGTACAAATTGAGGTATGCTGTCATTGTATATTATAACCAATAATTAATAGAATGCTCAACTATTACGAAAAATATATAAAAGAAATAATGGCTCATTGGCATATTGAACTTTTCTCTGTACTAAAATTCTGAAATTAATAATTTTTATGAATATTAGTTCTAGCTACATGACTAGCGTTTAACAATAGTTTTCGGTAGCATTTAAATCTCTTTTATGGTTATTGTATTGTTTCATCATTTGAAAATATTTTAGTTAAATGATTTTCCATTATTAGGATAATTATGTTTTCAATGATAAAACCAAACCTTTCCATTTCTTTATATACATAATTGATCTACTACGTTTTGTACTCTCTCCAAGTTAAATAAAAATGTTATTAAAATCGGAAATTAACGGATAATCGGAAACAAGTAATGTAGTGTATAACGTGTACAATTAAATGAAGCCATCGGTTTTTAGACGGAGCAACCATCAGTGCCACTTAAGAACACGGAAGCACCAGCATACGGTGCGATTGCCGCACCGCCGCGTCCCCCCGCGCCCCAACAACACGTCCCGAACAACCCATTCGTCTCCGGAGCTTTCTACCAAGCCGAGCCGGTTCAGCCACCAGCGCGTGATTATCAGGAGCCGAGCGAAGATGGCACGTATTAATCGACCTTCTAGTACTCCTTATTAGGTATGTATAAGTATAAAGTTGATCGTTTACATACTCGGTGTTAAGCTCCCTTTTTTCGGTTAGATAGAAAAATTACATAAATTATTGTTCTCACTGTGTTTAGCTTGTAACATCGTTATGACCTCTCATATGCATATTGAAACTTAAACTATTTCTTGTAAAGATGTTTGTTGATAGATTGGATATGTAGCGTGTTTCTGTTGTCTATGAAGAATCAGTGTTGATCACGTAATCCATGTACTCGTATATCTTAGTGTCTACATCTATTACGTATTGCTTATTTATTATTAATAATATTTAGCGTACAAAAATATATACAGTATTGGCATATCATAACTTGTTTGTTTAATATTTAAAAGATGACATATTTACATTAAAGTTTTGAAATAACTCAAATTTCTTTGTAATGCAATGTTTTTGTTATACTAACATTTATTTACGGTTTTCCGCCTGTTGCCATACTATAAAGTACTCGTTACTACGCCTCAGAAAATTGTTGTTCAATGTTTATGATGTATCCAAGAATTCTATGCTAGATGGTATATTAATATTTCAGGTTTGAATCAAAATCGTAAATGTAACATAGGTGTAGTAAGTCAAAAAAAATGTTTATGACATAGGGAATTAATGTTATCATTCCATCAATAAAATACCTTTTTTTAATGATTCCTTAAAAACTACATTTAAAATTTTTGTTTAACATAATAATATTATTTATTGATAGCAAGATTTCCTCACTGAAACTTGTACTTACCTTCGTGAAAAATATTAGTTCATTAATTCACGTTAATATGATATGTAATTAAATAAAGCCTACAATTATTATATATAAGTTGCAAAATTTAATTTTTATACATCCAAGCACATTTCCCTGTTAAATTTCTTGGATTAACTTAATGAAACATAATTGCAATTTAGTATTCATTAATAATAGTATAAATGAAAGTTATACTTTGTGGAGTTATGGACAGATGCGTTCGTAATAAGAAAGGATTTATTAATTAATATTAATGCATAGTTATACATAATACAATGCACTAAATAATTTTATAAAAAAGTTAAAAAAACGTTAAAAAGAATGTATTTTATTTTGTATTAATTTACTTCTGTGTAGAAAACGTATCGTAATTCTTTGATTATAATAAATTATTTCGCAATTTATAAAGTACAATAATTATTTTTTGCGCTATTATTGAATAAATAAAAGTGTTTTGTGTAAACGTTGGTTTTTTATAAATTTAAATATTTAAAATTGGTTATTATTAATTTAATGTTATGATTTTAAAAATTCTATATATTCTTGTAAATAACAAAATATATAAACACGGCAGGATTTAATACAAAAGGGTGTTTTATACCAATGTGTCTTTTCATCAAAGCTACAAAAACTAGTGAAATAATATAATTCCTTAAATTAATTTCGTTAAAAATCTTGACGAAAATCCAGTAAATCCGACAATAACAATGACAATAAATTTTGACAGAAAAGATCTTTAGATTTATTGTTTGTGAAATGAGCTAAAACGAAATTTATTGTCTGACAATAATTATGATGATAAATTAGACCCAAAACATGTTTAGACATCTTTTCCTAAATTCACTTGTTGTAAAAAGCACATAAGATTAAGATGAAAAATTTGTAGATAAAATAAATTTAAATTGTAATAGCTCATTATATTTTAGAAACATTGATGTTTTTGTGATTATGACTTTGATATTTCTCCACCATTTATCATTTATAATAACTACAGAAATATAATTCAAAATAAATGTGAAATAGTATAATGAATTGTACCAAAACTGTAATTATAAAGAACAGTTGTATATAAATCAATGAACATAAATTACTCAATATTTAATAATTCTTAGTGGTAATTCATTACATATAAAAACTTGAATATAATTATAAATTGATAGTTTCTGAAAAAACTGTTAAGTCAAGTTCTGTTGGACATAGGTGAGAATTATCAATGTATTGGTCATCCACAAAACCTTTCTTTGCTGAAATATCTGCTTGAGTTAAAAAACTTAATTTAAACGTCTTATGAGACTAAACAGTTAAATTATCTTTTACATGTATAATTAAACAAATTGCTTATAATTTGCATTACTTTAGTAAATAGATTTAATAATAATGTAAAACTAAACTGTTGTTTTAAATAATCTCTACGCCGTCAATTCTGTTGTGTAAAAAGATGTTTGAAAAGTAATTTTTGAAAGATTGTAGCACTTTATATTTGTCAATGAACAGCTTAAATAAATTGTTTGATGTTTAATGAGTACCAAATAAAATAACAAATGAATGTTCACTATAATTTGTCATCATTAATGTAAGATAAAAAATTTGGCATTTTAATAAGTGTTTCTTAAGTGTAATTGTATGTGGACAACGGACATTACTATTTTTTTAACAAAACATTAAAGTTTTCATTAACGTTATACATTATGCGAACCTTGTCAGAAAAGCATGCAAAAATTATTTTACAAAAGTAACTTTTAACAATTTTAACGCTCTTGTTTTGAGGTTGGACTGAAGTAAAATAATAAATGAAAGCTGAAAGTACTCCATGATAACTGTAATATTAGATCACCTTAGTCCTTCTATGAGCTCGGGTGCTACAAAGCACTCGAGATTTCGGTTAAAAAATGTTTAAAATAAATTCGTAGAATTTAATTTTATTAAATATTAAATCAGATAAAAACAAACAGTCGTTTACAGTCTAAATTAAGATTGAGTCATTAAACATTTTTCAATAGCCACACGCTTATTTCAAGATGTCAAAGTAACAAATACGTATAGATAAAAACTATACTTAAAAGCCTTCGCAATAAGTTAAATAATTTAATAACTTGAACATGTTTTATTTTAGATATAGTTTCTAAGCCTTGGCCGGGAGTTGTGCATGTACATAGTTGTTACGCTAAAAGAATTCAATGTTTATTGTTTTTTAGAGTCTGCTGATAATTTTCCCGATGTCCAAAGTTTTGGTAATGAGGGTAAGGATCCCCCGACACTCGTTATCGTGCACCGTTCTAATATTGTAGTATTTAGAATATATTTTCATAATACTTATATGTAAATGTACTTTAAGGTCACTTATGATTTTATTCTCATTTGCCACAGACACCTTATTGTTTAACGTTATATTTTTACTAGTATTTCTAATACTTCACATCTGAGACTAATATTTTATTCCATTAGAGGAGCAAGACGTTCGCCATCATAAGTGACAATACGTAACTATACGTATAAATTTGACTTTCGTTAAGATGTACATCCTGCACACAAGCCGCTCGTCACCTTGAAAATTAAGACAGCTAAGCCTTGACGTACCAGTTAGTAATGTCACATGTTAGAACCTCTCAAACTGGATCTCGATTAGAATATTACTGTTTGGTTGATGAAAAATGGTGCAGTATCCAGACGGTCTCCGCCAAGAGAGACCTATTGGCCACACCAACAGTTTCTTTGTTTATTTATATCTATTTTGATTCACTTCAAATACTGACACAGTTTTGAGTCAGTCAAGTAAACTAAGGATTAGATTGAGTAATCAGACATATTTGCTATCAAACCTCACAAATTTTTTTGATTATTTTAAAACTTTTTAAAATAAAAGTTTATTTTATTTACGTTCCGTAAAAAATTAATAACACCTCTATCGAAGACAACTAAATTTAATATTTCGATTTATTCATTCATTCTTCACATTTTTCATCTAAATGTGTAAATTATAGACTTCTTTTATTGGTTGAAAAAATAAGAAAATATTGTAAATTGTTATTAATAGGAATTTAAAATAAGTTAGGTTAATTACAAAGGGGTGACCTCACTCTGTAAGGCTGTGTTGACAATAATACTTTCGTATGAAGGCCGTAGTTGTAACTTTATTATACGAAAAATAAACATAATTGTAATTTTCATAACTTATGCTAAAGAATTATTTAAAAGTATAAATGTGATATTAATATTTAAATTTCATACTTCCTAATTTAACTTGATTCCGTGTCTATTGATTCTGCTCATTTTATAAAAAAGAAACTACACGAACAACTGATTTCTCATAAGTTTACCGAAAATTATAATAAATTAATCAATTTTCTTACATAGTTTTCATAACAGATAATTTTTATTGAATTACTTGTAAAAAATATACGAAACTGAGGAATATTTAAAGTTTTAACTCCCAAATCATAATGAACTAATAAGTTTTCATAATGCTTTTCCGTATTTGCTTTATCATTCTTGGTTTAATTTGATATTCAAAATAATGGTAAGTGTATACTACATAGTTAATACTTACGGATAGTTGTACTTAAGCCGTAAGTATTCTGCAAGGAGAACTGATTTGTCAATTACTGATTAGAATCATGCTTAAGTATTTACTTTCAATTTCTGCAACTAACACGCTGTACATATATATGGCGCTTTCAATGATTTTCGGCGCAAAAGAACTTAGCAATGTAGATTATTTTTTAATTAATACTTAATTGGTTATGAACTCAATTAAGTATATTGTGTATTATTAAAAATTATTTCTCGTTAGTTTTTGTCAGTCGTCCTCATTAATTCAATAATTGTTTATGAAAGTTTTCACCGACTGACCGCCCAACTTCAAAACGGCTCACAATAATGAGCAGTTAAGTAACAGTGGTAAGTATTATTTAAATTCAGCGACAATATTGTAATAACATTTTGTGATAAGTATTGTATAGTAACTAAGTGAAATGTTCAAAACATTAATATATTTGTATTTATGATTAAGTTAAATCATTAATAAATTGAGTTTCAATTCGGCCTACAAAATAGCTTCAAGTATTGTACATTATAATATTTACAAATATTATGAGAAACGTAATTGCAATAACTGCAAAAGACAAAAGTTTTTATTACATAGTATTAAAGTAAATAATATTCATATAAATAGATTTTTTTAATTTATTGGTACTTTACTGTATTTAATTTTTTGTAATTATTAAAAAATTCTTTAGTAATTTCTGTTAACAATTTCCTCATGAGATCAGTTATACCAGAATAAGTTTTTGTAGAATTGAGAGTTTTAATATAAACTTAATGTTTTTTTAGTCCATTACTTCTTTCATTTATATACTATTCACCAACGATAATTAGCGTGTAAGTAAATATATTGCCAAACAAAAGTGTAAATATGCAACTGAAAAAATTAGACCACTTAAGTTTTTTAAGTTTTACTTTCGAGTTTTAGTGTTTTTAAAAAAATTACATCTACTTTGGAATTTAAAAGGGGAAATGTGCTTGAACAGAATATTTGTTTTCATTTAATTAGTAATACTTTTACTACAAAGCTTTAGTCTTTAGAAACTCAGGATTAAATTAAGTGTTATATTGTTAAAGTAATTGCTTTGTTTAAATGTATTGATAGTTAATAACTCTTAGTAAATTCTTTTCTGCCAACATAAATAAGGCTATTGACAATCAATAAATGATGTGTATTACTCTAATATTATTTATTGCGACAGGCTATTACCTCATTACTAGTACATTTTTTATTAAAAATGTAACCTTAGATTTATAAAAATAAGTTTTTTGTAAGTACTTATATTTTGTTCTACATTGTTATTTAATGATGACATTAAATTCCCGAATACATGTTTGAAATTTTAGAGTCTTTTATTTCTGTGATTAATTAAAAAACTATACCTTTTTTCTTCTAACGCTGTATAATTTATAAAATTGAAGTGAATACTTTTTAAATAATTGGACAGATGTTAATAGTATTTCCTGGAGCTTAATGTTTATCTTAATAGAATTGGAACCGTTACGTAGTAAATTCTTCATTGGTGGTGATGGTGTTGGTGGTAGGTCTTCATTGCCGGAGACCGTCTAGGTAGGTACCACCGTCCGTAAAGTGATTCCCCCGCGTTAAAAAAAAAGAGGTAGGTACCACCGTATTTCCTATTTCTACTGCCAAATAGTAACGTACAAACATGTGTAGTTACTGGGGTAACGAGATTTAACACCCTGTCTCAAGGACAAGCGCATCAATTACCATCAGGTCATCGCCTCGCTCGTCTCGTCGTCCAGTCGAATAAGATACGATAATACACACTAGCTGTTGATTTTTCAATAATTTAAGAAAATCAAAAACATTTTGCCAACACTTTCCATCTTTAACATAAATTCTTTTACCAAGCAAGCATTAACTGAAAATCCAAGCTAGCATATTAATGTGATTTTAACCTTTGACAGCCTGTTTCTAAGAGATATTTAAAAAAAGGCAAGGACAGGAAAATAAACAAATATTTTTAATCAATACATAACTTTTTATTTTCTATCACAGATTTTTCAACAACACTAAAAATTGAGAAAAGTATAGGCCTCGAGAAAAAAACGTATTTAAAAATATTTATTATAACTATCAAGAATGTATATATTAATTTATATTATAATTTACGGTATGGTAGCTGTTAATTTATATAACAATTGTTTATTATTATAACTTTAAACTCAGTTGAGGCAAATCAAATTAAAGTTAAATATAAATAAAGAATATTCTCAGTAACTACTTACAAGATATTCAGTTATCTAACATTCTTCAGCTTATTCTAACTTATTACCATTACGGATGGAAATGAAAAAAAACAAACAAAAGTTGAAAAAAAGAAACTTGAGATCATGGAAAAATTTACAATAATTAATTTCAAATGATTTTACCATGGCAAATAGAAAAATCTTGCCACTTTCCTACTTCTTGTTATACTACAATAGCCATTATAATCTTAAGTAAAAAAAAATATGAGGGATACACAAACAAGAATATGACACTATCATTAATTCGATACTATTGTAGTCGTTGGCATCAATTTCAATAACCTAATTATCTACTACATTTATTAAGCGCTATTTCTATCAGCTGAGAGGTGTAACCGAACGCAAGCGTCTAGATTTACCAGGAAACCCTCTAGCATATGGTTGTTTTGCGTTTGTTGTTACGTAGTAAACGCCTCGTGCTCTGTAAAATAAATTAAAAATATTAATTAAATTAAAACTTTATTAAAATAAACACAAGGTTACATTAAACATTTGCCGCGGAGCATTCTTTACCAGTTAGCCCAGAACGTGTGGTAGGTGAGATAGAATATTGATAACAAAAATAGAAAATAAATCAAAAGTACACTAATACATGTTTACTAAACATTTATTATATACATAACATGGATAAAAAATAACTGAATTGAACTATGATAAATAACAGTTGTTTATTTTATGACTATCTTTACAATACCTGTGTGTCACGTGCTCTCCCATGAGAACGTATTCTGTGTCTTGGGGTTCACACCATCCGATAAGGTAGGACAAAAGGTTAGGACACGGCCCCGCCCAGAAACCTAATGGGCTGTTTATAGATTCAATGAAATATGGAGTGACCTTTGTGTGATCACAAGATAGTGTTTCTGGAAAATAAAAACTTTTATATGTCTTTGCACTACGTATTTTACATATACTCACATAATTTCCAAGTGAATATAACTAATTCTTTTTTTAAGAAAGCGAATCTTTTTTTTTACATCATTACGCCATCATTATTTTGTAACGTCGTTGTTTTAATATTATTATATTTAATATAACAAGTAACCCATACAAAATTCTGAAACTTTTGGCACTCACAACACGGGAACCCGACCACATATACACAAAATTCCAACGGCTCTGAACTTATCTAAGTGAGATCTGTCTGTATGCCAATTTCAGCCTCCTACCGCTTGTAGTTCTCGAGATTGAAAATTCTTGACGGACAGACGAATGGACGGACATTGTCATTTAACTAAGGATACTTCAATTTAGATTCCTTAGTTATTTTTTGTTATCGCGCCCTCTATTCGTAAATATTATGTTATAATAAAATTCGTAACCTTCAATAAGTTTATATGAATTCTAACAGATGGCGCTAAATAAATAAACGGTTGTATGAATACGAAATAAACATTGATGTAGAATTTTAAAAGAAACTCTTCTGTTGTATATTTAAATATTCCGAGGTCAAATTATATAATGTGTATAACGTTAAATATAAATTTTACTTACGAAAAATGGTATCATGTGCACATCCTGGTTGACTTGAGCCACCATTTACATAAAAATCAGCATGTCCATTAGGACCCCATTGGCCAAGAATTCCCGCACCAGTATGTAGAATATCAACAAAGAGAGCGTCTGTATGATCTAGGTCTCGGGAGCGGTTATTTCCCATGTAAAAGAAAATCGTCGGGTCCAATCCTGAAATTATAAGAATAAATTTTTATCTAATTTTATTGGTCGTATTAACGTTTAAAAACACTAACAAATATTTCATGAAATTAATATTTTGAATACTATAACTAAAGACTAAATTTGAAACATAACCGACAAACAAGTGATTAATCACATTACACAATATTGCGGCGGTAAGCGGTTTACATTGATATTTAGTGAAACGATGGTCTTTCACTGACAGTAGTCGTAAATAATTTTAGTAGTAGTAAATAAATGTATTAATATTACACATGTCTAACAATTAATTTGTACCCTTTAATATTTATATATATTTCTTATTGATAATTCCAATATTGATATAATGATTGTAAATTATGTAGAATCAAAAAATCAACCAATCTGTTAATCATACTGAAATTAATAGCATGACTCCTCAACCATTCGATCAGTCAATATTATTTATTTATTTATTTTTATGGTTTGTAGCCACGCGATTTGATACATGATATAAAGCACGTGATAAAAGTTGGTGTTATACTAACTGCACATAAATTGAAAAATTCATTGGTGTAGGCTGGATTCGAATCCGGTAGCCTCAGCGTGGAAGGCCAGCTTTCAAACTACTAGGCTATTACGACTTCAGTCAACATTATTTGGCACTTTTTTTTATTTATCTTTTTGGTGCAATTTAGTAAAAGTTGGTATTTTAGCGAATTCTTACTGGAATCACTTGGAGAATAACTTGTGCAGGGTTCCGCTTGTACTCTACATAATATCATTAGTTTATAATGGATTTGTAAAGGAAACATTTGTACCGGTGATTCTTCCAAGTTTTCCATCAGTCAGGTGATTGGCCACCAACCCTAGAATATGTGCGCCGACACTGTAGCCGATCGTGTGAACTTTTTCCGGCGGCACCGGCTTCTTGGGATGGTACTGCAGGTAGTCTATGAGTTGTGCTATACACATGCTGGCAAAGCGAGGAGCCCACTCTATCTAGAAAACAACAAACACTATTAAATTTTACATTAATTTAAATTACTCTATTACGACCGTCTAGTAATAAATATATTAGGGGCTGTATGGTGTCCCTTATTTTAATATGAATTATAACACGAATACTAGATACGTAGTGATGAAACATTTGTGTAATTTTGAATCATTATATCCTATATATATATTTTGCTATGTTATTTCTACTGTGTTCTTGTCTAGTCTTGTTGAGCAAATAAAGGTTTTTATTAGATTTTAATGAAACTAAATTTACTTTAGTGTTGTTTTCAAATAAACACACACAAAATTTACGGGTTAGTCAATTATCTGCCCAGAAGAAACATTTTTGGAGAACGAATTAGAGCTAGATGGGATTAAGTCAGTACGCAGAGGATTTTATTTGTATTTTGGTAGTAAACTTTTCTATAGATGATAGATAGCAAATTGTGCGATAGTAAAAATTATCTGATATATTATTAATATAGGTTAGTAATCTGAATAACCTGACTGAGGCAGGGTTGTTTGACTAGGCTGCCGTAATCGACTATGATAATGTTGTAATTTCCTCGCTTGAAGTATGCGTTCCTCATATCAGTACTTGGGGAAAGGTTCCGTCCACCGCCGAAACCGTGCACCACAATTTTCGTCGGGTGCTTCGGATTAAATCTTGAATACGTTAATGAGTCATTATCCAAAGTGTTTAGTAACTCTCCCTTTTCTTGTGTACTTCTGAAAATTAATTTAAATATTATAATAAATTCTGTAAAATTTTGCGTATCAGAAACATCATTAGCCGATAGAGTTCCACTGTTAGATATGGGCCGCTTCTAATAAATCTTGCCTGTATTATTAATATTATATTAATGTAAGATATGTTCGGAATCAAACCAGAAAAGTTCGGATTACAGGGCAAGAACCACTTACATATCTACTGAGCCAAAGACGCAGTAGAAATTAAGAAATCTTCACATATCTTATCTCACAGATAAAAGTGATTAATTTATAGTACTAAAGAATTGTTTCCTTTTACAGTTTTTCCCTTTTATTACGCTCTTATCGTGTTTTCATAATACCAAGTTTTTTTACTACTCGTTTAGGTCTCAGCCATCTATTTCTTATATTAAAAAATATATTTAATTGAAATTCTATTACCTTGTGTAAAGAAAAAATTGCATGTGTGGATGTGGACACCTGAATGGTGCTGGTATGCAAGAGGTGGTATTGAAAAGATCTCTGACTGATTGAGGTTTCTTCTCGCGTCCATCTTTTTCTTGAGTTTTCGTAACTAAAAAATATGAAACATATTTGGAGTCAATTTTTTTTAAAGGAAACTTAAATTATTACATAGCTTGGACGGTATTATTGAGTTTAGAAAATATATTTTTTATTAGATTTCGTTGGATATTTTTTTAAGAGTTTTTATTTATGAGTTTTTGTTTTGGTTTTTAACATTTTGTAAAATATTTATACTTATATTTTATCGCGATCATCAAAGCGAACACAAGAAATAAAAAAATATAATAAAGTCATTAATGAGCATAATTAAGCAATTTATAATCTGTGCTAATAATACTGCGAAGCCAATGTTACTGGTTAACAGTTAATTGTGCTTCGTTTATACCATGGTTATATACTTATTGCGTTGTTGTAGTATATACTTTAATACCTTTAACATAATATTGGTGTAGATTATGAATATCTGTAATTATCTAATTATAACGATTATTTTAGTAGTTATAATGTAATCGCTAATACGCTGTTATAAGGTAATTTTCATAATTAGATTTGTTCTTTTTGAGATCAAAAGTACAAGTAGATACTTGTAAGAAGTCTTAAAATTTATCACATTTCACATGATTAAATGATTTCCGTATCGGTCAATAAGCAATCGCTATCAGTGGATTATGAGGAACTCCGCGATATCCAAAACAATCGTCTTTTTCTACACAGGACTGCGTTCTTGACATGAAGTTAGGTATATGAAAAATATACCTAATCACATTGTTTTTAGTATTATCGACTATTTTATTCAAAGTTCGCTTTGCTTGTACATTTTCCTGAAATTTACTTTTAAATAAATGTAATCTTTCATTTGAAAAGAATTGAACTAATAATTTAGGAAAATGAAATTTCTTTGAATAAAATTTTAACGAAGAAAACAATGCTGGTGACACAAAAAACGTTTATTGTCATTCGATAATATTCCCACAGATTGTCTTAGGAAACCCGTTATTGATGTAAGTTTTTTTAAATTGCAATTGTAATGTTATGAAGTTCTGCCCCAGCCGGGCGTTATTTAAAAGGCGTAAAGTGTGACAATAGATCTAAACACTTTCACTTGTGAATCATCGATGTGTATGGTTCAGTCTGGTTACTTAAATGAAGGTTTTCCAAATTATGGAATTCAAAATGGTCCAAATTTATTTACCGCTTCCACATATTTAGTACAATAAATATTTTCCTGTTTATTATTAAAATTTAATTGATCTTAGAATCCCAAAGAAAATTTCTAAAAAGACAATTCTTAAAACTTTAAAGTATATAGTTTTATATAGCAAAAGATTTTAAGCAAAACATTAAAACGTATTTTGAAATGACAGTTGATTACTCAATATTTTTAAATACTCTGAACTATTTCTTGAAGAGATAAAGCTAGAATATTTTGAGGTAACCGATCGCACTTTTAACTATTATTGGATATTGCGAAAACTGGATATACACATGGTCGCATATCCTACATATGTATGATGTAAAAGTTCATATTGTTGCAATCGACAACAACATGTTTTTGTCATGTTGGACACATCCTATTGCAACATAAAGGTCAGGTGTTTCCTCACTCACGGAGACCTCCCCGGCTGATATATTTTTGGAGGTTATGTTTTGTAATTTCACTCGGCTTAGGATGGTTTTCAACGGTCACACGATATTTATATTTATTCAAAATGTTTGCTGATTATAGAATTCCATTCCGAGATGTATTGTATAACGTTTTGCAAACCTACTATATAATCAAAATTATGGGTCTATTTTTTACGTATCCTTTTTTATGTTTAACTACAGCGCTGTAGTGCTAAAAAGCTTTGGAAGAAATCAATATAATCACCATCTTTAAATAACATATGCTGTGCGTCCATTATGTGTAACAAGTTTACATCAGCTGTATGAAAAAGTTCAGATAGTTATTATATCATAAAAAAAATACATTTTGTTTGTGCCAACAGTTACTTTTTAAACAACATGCATTCAGAAATAAAGACTTTCAAAATAACTCACAAGATTTATTTAAATTTTATACAACCCCAAGTTTATTACGTTACAAACCTGTGTTTATTGTAAATTTATCCGTTTAGTTATATTTCTATTAGATTGTTAATGATAGCAATTGCAGTGTAAATAATTTTATTCGTTTTGTAAAAAATATAAAACACCGGCGGAAACTTGTACAATGATTTTTATGTACTACATGTATTGAAAAGTTTAAACTCAACGTAGTATATGCAAAACGTGAAAACATACAACAATATACAAAATATGTAGTCTATATCCAATGCAGTATCAATAATCCCAATTTACTTTTTATACTATTAAAAACAAGAAAGATGTTAGTTTAAGTCATAAGAAAAAAAGGATTAAACTATTCCTGCAAGAACATTCTCTAATAAAAAAAAATTGACCGAATAACACTGTTTGCTTTTTATTATAAAAAATAAATCAGTTCTGTGAAATTACGTCGATGTATCAAACGTGAATATAATCATTAGTATTTTGGCTTTTACTTTTGTTACGATTATGAAAAAGCCTTGCTTGTAACCTTCAAACAGCTGCACGCATAAATACGGATATTTGAAAACAATGCAAGAATCATTCGTGAGTTGGCAAAAAGTTGAAGTCTATCACGAAATTATTTTAATTTTAGGAAAATATAAGATAAATAGATGTAATCAGAGTTTTACTTGCTTACAGGACTTACAAAAACTAAGGATTTAATTTTTAGGATGTTTTTCAACTTTAAAAAACATTAAACGACATAGAAGGTCACCCTGACCTTAGTCAAAGATTTTATAATTAATAAACAGACATTCGTTTGACACTAGAAATTGTAAATCATACATTAGGTTAAAGGCTAACTAATACATATAATTTTTGCATTTAAAGAACGTCAGAATAAGCTAATAACTATTGATGAAGTTAAGAAATATTTAAAATAAATGCCTATCTTTAAAAATATTCTTTGATGTTTATAGATGTTTCTTTTATATTCTGGTCTCGTTAGAATGTTAAAGAATTATGCAGTACTTCTAATAATATACATAAAATATAATAGTATCTTAAGCAATGATAATGATTATAATTATTAAACCACATTTAGCCCCATAGGAAGAATTCTTTGCAAACTAAGAATTGATTATTCATGGTACTCTTATTATCATCGCTGTGTCAAATGTTAGTATAGCAATAGTTGTATAGTATAGTTATTCATAACATGAAAACTTGTTGCGTAAGGTCGCGGACCAATTAACCGTTCCAAGTAATGTTCTGGAAGTCATTTTATCAGTATCTGTTTTTATTTTAAATTTATTATGTATACTATTCTTTGATAATATTTAATGATACTAGTTATTTGACCGATTTAGATAGCTTTTGCACTGAGCTCGCGAAATCAGATTTTGCAGTCAGAAACTGTGGTGCAGCTGCCCAGGAGTGAAGATGATGCTTTATTAAAAATTACATTTTTCCCATATGAAATTAATAGTATATATTCAAATGTGGATATGGTAAATTAGTATTTATTTTAGTGTCATTTTCGTAGTATAAATTCACAGTTTAACAATGACTAATATCAATTCTAAATCACTTTCTGTTCATAATTAAAATAAATTATTACACGCAATCAGGTATTGCAAGATGTACGATTTTTATATAAATTACCAAACAATAATTTAACGATAGTAAGTAAAAGTAATTAAACGTTTTACGTAAGACACAGCATTTTATTAACAAACTACGTAATTAAAATTCCTTTACATTATTTTAGTTCGACCGGATTGACGTTGTACAATTGCTTTGTATTTAAATTTTTTATTTAAACAGAACATTACTACATTTATAAAATTAACATGCCGGAAAGCCGACTCCCGCATCGTCTCATAGGATTAAAATGGGTTAGAATAGCCTAGGAGCTAATTTTCTTCCTTTGGACACAAAAATTATAAATTCGATTTCCAATGAAATTTTTCGACTTTGGTTCTTTCTCGCCTTTTGCGTTTTGCTTTTTTTAAGATCGTCTTTTCATATCTCCTTAACTAGAACAGCTGCAGAGTTTTTATTTCCAAATTCTCTTTTCCTTATCCTTATTTTATCCTAAAAGAGTTTATATTTAGCTCTTTCGGTTTAAAACTTACAAGCGTTACAGAGTTTTTAAGGCAGCCCTTTAATCTCTTTTACACTGATGAAATTAGGTAATAGAGACTAAAATGGCCCATTCACAAAATCCGGGCAGCCAACAAATTAAAACTCGTACGTAGTGAAATGTTTTCTTTACGTTGTAGATAGAGATTTGAATTTTTTAAATACAAATAGATCATATAATATATCCGATATCCATAAGTAAATATACAGTTAAGTAATGCGCGAAAAAGCAAGGCGGGCCGGTTATGCAACGCGAATGTCGGCCGAACGTAAAACGTAACATTCGGAAGTAGCACGCGATGTGCGCCGAGTATGCACTGCGTGTTGTTAATAAGGAAATTCTACTAAAATAGTAACATTTAAAAACAAACATATTTATAACATTGTAAGGAGTGCGTTCATAACCCGTCATCATAAACTCACTGTTGCTGCTGCGCTTAACCTAATGAGCTCCCTTCAATACATAAACGATGACTATCTATGAATATGCAACGAAATTTTTCATACTAATTCTTATTAAAAGCAATTGATGAATGCCATTCTAGCGACTTTGTATTAATAAAAAACAAAAATTTATTGCTATGAAAGATAGTTCTTACTATGAAATATATAAATTAATGAATATAAGTATACATACTTCTTTTATTTAAATATTTTTATCCTAATTTGTTTATGAGAAATTGTATTTTAAAAAAAGTATATTGTAACACTAATTTATTTTAAGGATAGTTTATAAAAATTTAATCTTACCAGAAAATTGTACAGCAGTAATCCCCAATAAAAAGAGCCATTTAAACTTTGTCACCATTTTACATTAAAATTTACTTCACTGAAGAATAGTTAAGTTAAAGAAAAACCAGACAATTGATCTATAAATAAATAAAAATTATTATGGATGTAAAGTTCGCGAACTTATCGATAACCAAGAATCGCTCTAACCCTTGGTAACGTGTATCGCGTGTGTTCACTATGCGGGAACTGAAAGCGAAAGTAGTGCCTTGCTTATGTCGACCCTCGCCTCGCTTAGTGTCCCCTCTAGTACATACAGAGACATCGTGGACACCGATTCGGTTTATTAACAATTAATATTTAACGCCATGACACATTATTCTTAAACTTTTATTAATTTTTAAATCAATTGTATTTCAAGTTAAATCTATGTTGAATTTTAACACATGTATTAAATGAAAAACTCCATGCTTTTACTTCTAAAGATAAGGAAGGAATGTTTTGGTATTGGCTAAGTCTCAAGGTAAAGGTTCTGATGTATTTTTTGTTGGAAAGGTTACCAGACCGAAAATTACTTTAGCTTTACAATACAAAATAAACTAATCGCATTTTATTAAGGTTCAACTTCTTTTGAGAAGTTTTTTTTGGTTAGGAGTTATTGAAAATATTATATAAATAATGCTACTCAGGTTTTTTATACAATGTACTATACTATAAGATGGTGACCATTATGTGATCGATGTAATGTTAATCGTAATCTGATAGTAGTAGATTTGCATGTTTATAATAAGGTTTCAACATATAGATTATTTTTGATTATCTTACCGTTTGTGGCAAAAAGTTATCGAAAAATATAAGGTGGGATTTACCAAGTGTGCATTCAAAATTACATTTTAAATTCGAAAGTATCTGAGAGAAGGAAAACTGGTATCATTATACACAGCCAGAATTTACGTAATCACTGCACAGTCATTTTACCTAAAGTCTAATTTTAATATTTTATAATATTTACATGCGTTTTTACTATCTTTGAAGGCATATAATATCGGAGTACGTGACAAAAGGAAACATATTAAAATAAAGTTAAATAAGGCTTCAAAGTAATATCCGTTTCACATTCTTCATAGAGAATAACTAATTTTATCAAATACAATGGTATTTTTAATCGTCTCTGTGGTGCACGCACATGTTTCCTAACAACTCTCAGTTATCTGTAACTCGCGTACTGAAAATCAAATAAACTTTAAAGGTTGAAAAGTTTGAGATAAATAAATTTGTTTGATACTATTACTAAATTATTCACGGATATACTCAATAATATATAAATTAGAAATGTACTGCAGTTTATTAATCTAAAAACAATTAACTTTTCATTTATGAAACCGCTATTTCTTATTTCTTGCTGCAAAAAAAATATGGACCGATCTTGACTTATTTAAAGCAGTGATTATTATTCCGAAGTACTTAAAAACATAAATTGTTTTAAACCTGGCGTATGTAGACGGAAAATAAGTATATGCGGGTGTAATTGTTTAAAATAAACTGAATTTACATGGTTTATTAATTACATTTAATCGAATTTAAAAAGATACCCTAATTTAGAAATACACTCGCTTAAACCTGCATAGACTAAGAATTATTATAACCTAAAAACTAAGTGATTCAAAAAGTTGGCGTGTTAGATAAATTCATATTCATTGTGTTTTGTATATGTAATATCTTTCTTTCTCTCTCCCTCTTGAGCTTTTACAGGGGAGCTATGTCCAGCAGTAGTCGTCTATTGTGTGATGATAATATTGTTGATAATATCCAATGTTACAAACTTTGCTCGTAGGGATATCTAACGTCTTTGTATAACTATGTGTATTAACATATTCTCATAGCTATATTCTCACTTATTAACAGAACCTTGAAATATTAATAACATTACAAAACAGATATAATGAAAATCTTTTTGCATATGTTACGAAATGTTGAAGGATAGCATTAAGAGATTGCAACAGCGTCCGAGGCGCGCACAAACATGTGTTGCACAATTCGCGGATGTCCGTACTTCGAGACGATGGTTTCATGTTAATTAGTAACTTTAGACGATATGTGGTAATATAACACCTATATGTACAAATGGATGGACTGGACGTATCAGATTTATACAATGCACATAATATAAATTTACTAGCAGAGGAAACAGACAGTAACATTGATAAATGCCGAAGAATATTTTCTAAATGTAACTTGATTTTTTTAATTTGGAAATATCATAGTATTTTTAAATAATCAGGAAAGTATTATCTTCGTCTTTAAGTGGCGCTCCATTACTGGATATTGCCTGAAAAATATCGTATTGAAAAATAACTGGGTCTCAATATGTATTGATGTCAGTTACATAGAAAAACAAAATATCATTTACAAACGTTTTTGTTAATTATATTATTTATTACAAAAACCGTGTATCTCTAATAAAAATGTCTTCTGTATGTTATAATGTAATAATAATGTGGTAAAGTTTGAAAAAAGTTTAAGGTAATATAAAACATTATACTGAAACTTAAACCAACCTGTTTTTGTTTTTGTAGTACGTGAATGTATATGTACTGCAAGGTAAACAAGTTTTAGAGCATAGATATGCGGAAGGGAGCCCGCTTAGGGCTTAATACTTCTTAAGAGTAAATACGCAAAAAATTATACACCTGGCCCAATAAACACTGCTGATCACAAATAATTACTGACCTGGCAGATACGATGTTCAAATATTTGAAATAATTTATTTTTATATTGCGACAGACTTTAATTTAGTAATGAAAAAGAGAAGTTCTTCATTAAGTAAATGCAATCTGAAAACGTTTGCTGGCTGAATGTTATTTTAGATGTGGCTCTCGAGATTTTTCTATGGTAATTTTAATAAATAACAAGAGATATTTTAAATAGTGATGAATTATTTTTAATGTTACATATTAACATAAAGTTTGAGAAACAATCAGGGGAGTAAATGAAACCCACAAAGTATTTATTTATCTTTATAATAATCCTTATTTAAACTACAATGTCCGTCCGTCAACAATTTTCAATCTCGAAAACTACAATGAGTAGGAGGCTAAAATTTGGCATACAGACAGATCTGGATTAGATAAGACCAGAGCCGTTGGAACTTTGTTGGTATGTGGTCAGGTTCCCGAGTTGTGGGTGCCCAAAGTTTGCACATGTGTATGCCCAAATGCTCTTAAATATATACTACTTGCACATATACATCTATATGTATATATTGAGTTTCACATAAACTTTATGTTTATGTATAATGTGAAAATGTACTCATCATTATATAAAATCAAACTTGTTGTTCATTAAAAAGAATTTTGTATATAATATAAAATAAACAAATTGAGAAAGACAGCAGAAACTTTTTTACTAAATTCCATTGTCTTCAATGTTCTCGACGGTCTTATCGATATTGTACGGGCCTTGGGCGAATGGAGGTCCACTGTTTGTATTGAAGAAGAATATACCGGATGCGCTGAAACCATAAAAAAATCTTAATCGTATATATATTTATAAATAAATTTTTATCATTGAAATTAATTTTATAATCTAAGAGGATTACAAATCTTAGTAGAGTTTAGGTGAAGTGAAGAAAGGAAGTGGCGGTGTTTGAGTTTACAATATTTGTTTATTTCAAGGAAGTGACAATACGTGCAGGATGTTACCTCATAATTAATGATATACTAATTCACATCAATGTAACACTAGTAATGATGACCTGCATTAAATTACATTGAAATCGTTGTCTTTAAACGTAGGATTTTGTCTTATTATTTAGTTTTAATAGCTTAAACGCATTTCAAATTAGAACGAAATTATTTTCTACCAGTAAATAATTTCGTTCTAGTTTGTCCAGTAAAAAGTACATAAAGAATGTCATAAAAAGTTGTGCTTATAATTTTTATTTTTATGTAAGGATTGGTTTCTGCAAGGTTGGATTTGAATAATTTTTTTATTGTTTCCGGTGGTCTTACCTATTCAATTCAGTTGTGAAAATAAAAGATAGAGAATGTATAATATTAATTACAAGTATTAAGTTTAAGTAATATTACATATAAGTAATATTATAAATAATTGTTTTTGTTCATTTAAAACTATTCTTTATAATGCTTATTGTTTATACAATTTATAAAATTTCGTTATAAATCATATCTTTCTTATAGTGACATTTAACAGGTTTTCTAAATATTAAATTTCTACCTTCCTACATCATACTCTCATGTTCATGTAGTATACGAGTATGTAATGTAATATACTAACTTCAATGGCATATACTCGCCAAAGATGACCTCTTCATCTAAGCTGATAAAATCGCACAATCCAATTATATAAGCTATCCACGAGTAACATTTCTTCCCGTAAAATCCTATCTTTGTAATAATCGATTCAGCGTAGTAAACGGGAGCTCTTTCATGCATACATCCGGAAACGGCTGAAAAAATGAATTTTGTTATAAGATTTTTCAAAATCATGTTTTAAAATTATTAGTGTATCGTAATCGTTAATTAATTGTTGAATTCCAAAGCGTACGGGAGTTATCGGATCATGTCAGGAAATTTGGGCAAGCGCGATGACAAGCGCAAGCCGTCTTCCTGGGGTGGTCAGCTCACAAAAAAGACATTAT
>DWLS01000206.1:0-36566 GCA_018246255.1 Pachliopta kotzebuea | reverse complement strand
TCACATTAAGCTTAAAATAAAAATATGTTCCTTTCTATTGTACCAAATATTAATTAATGTACCTATTTGTAAAACAAATTTTTTTAATTATTTTTAAATATACGTTTTCTTCCGAAAATTTATTTAGCTTAGTGTGCCGCGGAAAAAAAATTCCTCAGTTAGCGTGCCGCGGAAAAAAAATTCCTCAGCGTGCCGCAGACTAAAAAAGTTTACGAGACACTGGGCTAACCAGACAACACCTTTTGTTACATGGCGTCCACCGCAATTTGATGTTATGCACATTATCTTAACCGGCATCACGTTGTTATGGGTAAGCGTATTACTTACCATCAGGTGGATATCTCGAGTCGTTGCTTCGATAAATAAAAAAAGAAATATGAAAGCATCCACAAAAACAAACGGATCTCTGAATTTACGCACATTATGAAAGTAAAGGTTTGACACCACGTGTGTACGCATCCACTCTCTTTTCATTATGCCGCTTGATTTATGTGCTCTAATTGCCTGTCCCCGGTTTTTTGAATTTAGTATACGATGTACTGCTATAATGAGCTCTTTTGTTTTTGTGAATTATGAAACTGCGGTGGAGTACATCACCAAATAGAAATTATTCTTAAATAAAAGTGCAGAAGGTTCAGTAATTTGCGTTTATGGCAGACATTATTATTGACACAAATATACAACTATAATGTACTGGATAGTTGTCAATTACCGGTGACCGTCTAGGTAGGTATCACCGCAGCTTCAATTTCTGCAGACAAATAGCAACGTGAAAACTTTACTATGTTTGTAGTAGAAAAGATTATAAAATATTTTAGTTATTAAATATGTGGATAATATTTCTTTTTCAACTAGGTTTATAACTTTAAACAAAGCAGTTAATAACTAATAATTTACGTCGAACAAAGAAAGTAATGAGTTCTTTTAATGTAAGTCGCATTAAACATAAAAGTATACTCAAAAGTGTAAATATGCAAATACTTTCTTATACTTGAATGTTATGTTAGAAATTATTTATACTAGAATTTAGTGCATCTCGTCTCCTATAGTGTGCCATTTGCAAGTTGAAACGTTAAACGTCCTGAATGCGGGTAAACCGCAAGCACCTGGTGCATTCATTAGTTATAGTCAGTTCAAATGTAACATTGACGTTACAACATTTTTATATATACAAGTAAATATTTTATGTATATACTAAATTGTTTAAATATATACAAAGAAATTATTTTACTGGTGGTAGATTTCTGTTGCCGTACACCATCTAGGAAGGTACCAGCGTAGCTTTTCTTTTTACTGCCAAAGAGCAATGTACAAACATTACGGCGTTCTGGTTCAAAGGACGTTGTAAGCTAGTGAAATACTGGAGTAATGAGATTCAACACGTAGCTTAAATCATTACAGCATGGTCAAGTGTTTATCATTCTAGCTGCATTACCACATTTTCTTTGGAGGGTGTAGAAGGAATTTTCCTAAACGGCTTATAAGACGGCTACAATCTGATAATAAGTTTGTAAGAGTACTTAGTTTATATATCTGTAAACTTCAAGGTAATATAGGTTTTCTCAATTCTTATCATATTTGTACTCAAAATACTTATATGTATTACATGATTTTATTCTATAGGAGGAAGGCATGATGATGAAATGGTTAATAATGTTCGTATTTGTGTTAACGAAATAGTTTTCAAACTGTTATTTTAGTTGCCCTATTATTTTGTAAATTTCTATTCTGTGCTACGCTTGCTCAACTATCCATTGTTCATACCTGCAGGAAGTGTAGTAATAAATTTGTATTAATACAGAATACAGAAGCTTACTTTAAATACAAATGTACACAGTTTAATTTGTTATTTACTGTCACCGTCGGGCGGAAGATAGGCAGAAGTTATAATTATTTAATTTATAATGATTTCTAGATGTATAATGTAACATATTTTCGTGTTAGTTATAGTTATTTTAAAGTTATGGCGCTTTGCCACTTAAACTTAATAAACGTATGGGAATAATAAGCGAAAATAAGATAATTACCCACTTGTTAGCTTTATAAATGCTGCAAATAATTCTTACAACAGAGTAAAACAAAATGCAGAGCAGTTAAAGAAGCTTCATATCTTCATTTCCACAAGCTTGTACTAATTTTCAATGCAAGCGTTATACGTCTAACTTTTCTTAGAAGACTTTACGTTGCATGACATGTAATTTAAAGTTCTAGTTCCTTAAGATGGTGCAATTTATTTCCGCGCTTAAGATACGTCCTCGTGACAACAATGTAACTATACATCTGGTATATTCGATAATAATTAACACAATAAATAAAACTCCAGGAGCACGGCCCTATCTACGCAAATGCTTATTCAGATCATAGGTGTAATATGTAACTTAGGTATTTAATAATTAACCATCACATACACGAACATATTTCGACTTTAAAGTAAATTCATTCGTTTCATTTAGTAAAGTGAAGTAATTTTTTTGTTTTGTTTGTAGATTACGGCCGACAGGCAGATGGTTAGCGAGTTTTTCGTTTTCCGCTAAACGGACGTCTGTTCGGAATAATCGTTAAAACTATCGTACAATTTTAAAATTAATATTGTTATTACAGATAAAAAAATCGTTCTTGCTTATTTAAATTGTAATCGAAACAAAATTAAATTTACAAGTTATTATTTATTACCTTATTAAAGTTATTGGTAAAAATTGTAACGTTAACAGGGCGTTATAATTAACTTGCTGCATTAATTTGTGCCTATGGATTTTTGTTGAGAATTATTGTAATTGTTATGAAAAGTATTACAAAATACCGTTTACAAGTTACTCATTTGTAGCCAATTTAGTTTGTTGTTTTAGCCGACTATATTTATTGGACGTAACGTATAAAATATATGTAAATATTAATTTTTTATACCATTACATACAAATTGCGTACATCATTTTTACTATTTTGTAACATCAAATCGTATAAGATCCTTTAACGAAGAAATTGAATTTTAAATGAAAATTTATTTTTAAAAAAATATTTTATTAGTCCTATTACATTTACACGGTTATCGTGTAGATGGAGGACACGGCGACAATGATACAATGGAGCTAAAAGCATTATTTTAAAATAAATATGATTAATACATATGTATAAAATAAGTTTTACGTAAAATATTTCTTATGAGTCATTGAATGCGACCTAAACATTAATATGCAGAGATAGATAGAAGTCGCTGTCTCACGTCGCCGGCAGTCGCTCTCTGTCGCTCACGGTGACCGCAATGGCGAGTGCGTCGGAGCGGAATAAACCGTTTTACGACGTAAACGAGGCCCCGGTGCTATTCGACAAATTTATCAAAGATTTTGATAAAACATATAAAGATGACGCAGACAGAGAGGAACATTATCAAGCATTCATCAAATCTTTACATAGAATCAATGATTTGAATGCAAAAGGCGGCTCGGCGACGTACGGCATAAATAAATTCGCCGATTACACGGAGGAAGAAACAAAACAGATGCGCGGAATGGCGAAACGAGGTAAGCGCTAAAACAATAATTTCACATATTTAAAGAAACTAAATTTTATAATAGTATAAAGTTATGGAAAAGAATACTCTTTTCTGTATTATAGAATCTGTTAGAGCAGGATTGATAGATTACAATCCTTACAAAAAAAACACCGGCCAAGAATGGTTCCTATGAATGACCAAGAGTGATTCCTATAAAGAATGATTCGCGAGGTGAAATGAAACGTGTTAATTTCAATAGAAAAAATATTTGGTAATACCGGTTTGGAATCTGATTCATTATATTAAAACAAATACTAACGTACCACTAGATGACTTGAGGTCAGTGAGGTCATTCTGTGTAAATTGATAATTTAAATAGCTCTAGCTATTCCATAATTACTATTTAGTATTGCATAAAGATATGTCACTTGCTGTGACCATAAGTACTTGAATATCTGTTAAATTCAGTTTTATTGAAAACACAAACACAAATTTTTCGTTCTAAATTAAATTTAGAGAACAAAATAGTAAAACGCTATGCATATATAAGCATAAAATAATTTGTGATATTCTGTGGTAATGTTATTTTGTTCAAACTTGACTTGCGGATCATCCAAACAACAGTCACGTTAAGTTCAAATACACCTTAATACGAACATAAAATCTGCCTTTAGATATCCTTAATGGTTTTTTTTTCTATTTTTTACAGATTAATACTATTGCGGCGAAAAAGGAAAAAAACTGCGGTATTTTTATTATTGTGAGAGATGTACGGATTTTGATATCAGTTCAAGTATAGATAACCAGATGCTGTTACACGGTTGAAATAAAAATAATGTAAAATTGGTCTGTACTCTTCATAAATGATAAAAAGCAAAAACTTACAAGTAAATTCAGATACCCTGTATAATGCCGTGCTTCATTATCAAACTTAAAACAGTATCGTTTAGTAGCTTATTTCAATAAAAATATATCAATAGTTTGAGTAAGTAAATTTAAGAAATTTTCATTAATTATTGTATGAATTATTGAATGTAATAAAAAGTTAAACTTTTTCATTAAATCGTATTTTGTATACTTATTCTTAAATTAATAAATTTTTGTAATTGCAATTTTTTTTCTCATTTTAGTTGTAACATCCATATAATAGAAATAGATAATTTTAAGCAAACTTAAAAAAAACATAATTATATTATTGACAGACTGACCATCTAATATGGTGGATTCTCAATAGTATAAGTAATAAGTATTTTTCTAAAAACTTAATATAAAAGTACCGTTTGTTTTTCATAGAAACTAAGTATCGTTATCAGAAATTGCTGTTACAATACTTAAAGTGCGCTGAAAAGATTTTGAAATAAAAATATCCTAATAGAGGTACATAATTATGATGTCTGCACAAACAAGCTAATTTTTATTCTAAATCCGTACGATACTTTTCGTTAGCTTTCCGTTTGTGACATCTAAAAGGAATTATCTTTTTAAATGTGGATCTAATACTTCTATCTTCATTGTTAATTGTTTTTAAGGCGATTTGTGCAGATATGTGATGTATTTTTTTTATAATTTCTTAAGAGAAATTTACATTTCATTCGATATTTATGTATCAAATATAACTTCATCATATTCACTACATCTAAATGTTTTAGTTATGTTCTAATGAACTATTTTGAAATTTCCTCCTAAGTCTCGTATTCGTTATTAAAGATAACTTGCTTATTAAAGATATCCGTTTCTCACGTTACTCTTTTTTTATGAAATACCTACTATGTACAGTATGTTTGTCGTTTATATATTTAAAAAATATTTATAGTGTACATTACGCGGTTAAATGATGATGGTGTACTAATTTATCAGCAAATGCACGTTATATGTTCATATAGTAATAGGTCTAAACATGTAAGTTATTCTCAATCATTATTTATATTAAATGCGTAAGTAGTGCAGTTGTTAAACCAGCTCTCTATGAGTAATCATGTATGTTTTATATAGCGGTGTAATTAGTAAGTACGTATCGGTGTACCACAACGATGACTAATAACGCTGTGGAAAAAAATTACAATGTATATAATGCTTTATGATAACCTACGCCACGTAGTCGTTAACAAATGGTATTACAACACCCGGTTCCAAGATCGATTGTGTTGTCTTTTTAAGTTTATTCTTGCTAATTTCCACATAATAATAATACGCCGCGATCTCTGATGAGTGAAGACCGAAGTCGCCATATTCGTGTATTCTATATTTTATAGCAGAAAGTAATAGAAAAAATGACAAGGAAAGTAAATAAAAAATAAGTAGGAATAACGTTATTATAAGGTGAATATTAAAAAAGTTATTGATGGAAAATAGGAAATGATGTAGAGAAAAGCGGGGACTGAAGTTTGAGAGGTAATACATGAAGGAACAGAAATGTAACAAAAAATGTGGCGTGAAAGAAAAGATTTGAAATAACAATAACAAAAATTTACATTAAAATTAAAATGTAAAAAGAGAAGAAAGAAAACAGACAAAGTAAAGACCCCGGCCTCAAATAACTGGAGGAAATGATTAAAGAAATAAGATGAAATATTTAACCTGCCAATGCTGGACATAGATCACTATAGTATACTATAGTAGCATCGCTTTGTTACCCCCCTCAGTATATGAGAGCTATAGAAGTCTAGACGAACATGTTACACCATCCATGCCCTCATTGACACACCATATGAAATTGGTAGCAAGAGTTAGCCCATTGTTCGTAACATTATTTTTTTTTCCGTTTCGTTAACATGGAGGAAACGAGCTTGTTGTGAAAACATGAACATTCCTGATATATACTGAATTTTACATAATATTTATAGAAAATAAATTCTTTTAATTTGATTTTTTACATTTAATTTGATTCTTTACTTTTGTAAGTGTTCATTTCCTAAATATTAAGGAATTTAATACTTACAGAAGGAAATGAAACATTGTATTTTTAAGTAATTATAAAGTACTTTTCATTATATTTCAATTAATTGATTTCCAAAATATACCGCATTATTTCTTTATATTCTTGTGAATAACGACTGGGCTCTGAATTATGTGAAAAAAGTTATAACAAGAATTTTAATAATGTAAATTGAACTAAGTATATTGAATAAATGTTGTAGCTACTAGAGGATATCTTTGGACGATTCTGCGTCTTTTTTTATATATTTTAAACCTTTTACTCTCTTCGCTATATAACTTTTGTTGTAATAAAGTTACCCAAATCATATAAACGTTATATATCGCAAGTTTTTCTATGTAAAGCCAATCAGAAGACTCCAGGGAAATTTGTTGCTATTTTTGCTCAAATGGTTTCATAGCAGCAGGGGAATCGTTCTCAGCTAAAATTTCTTTAAAGTTTTTATCTTGATTCTATTCATAGCAAAATAAATTTATAAAGCTAATTTATTACCGACTATAAGGTGGAAGGCAAGAACCAAGTGGTACGGACTTAATAATAATTTTTGTTATTACAAAAATAATTATGTGTAATAAAGATCTTACGTACACTTATAGATGATGATGATTTATAAATTAATTTTTATAGTACTTAGATTGTATGTGTTTTTATGATAAATACAAATTGTATTATTGCAGTCAAAATTTTTGAATAACCGACGAGACTAGTATCACGTTTATTAACATTGAGTATTAAGTGTTAAGATTTTTACACCTAACATCACGCTAATCCTCTTATGACATAAACGTTATTTCTCATTGTTACAGTAAGTACTCTATCTTTAAACCGCACAGCACTTTTAAAATCAAAAGTGTACCCATCACAGAAATCTTAATAAGTCTATTATGTAAAAATAAACAACGGGAATTTATTGGAAAAGTAATATACCAAGTAAAGCCCACGTCAAAACTTTGGTGTTGCTATTAACCTGCCTGTTCATATAACAACAGAAAATGTTTTCGTTAGACTTATAACTTGTTTTTCAGAACAGTTTATTAAGACCAATATGGATTAATATCAATAATAATTAAATAATCATTCTTGAATTTGATCTTATTGTTCTTAAAAGAGGTAACTATCTAGCTACCTGACTATTTTAAAATATGTTTACAGCAAAAGGTTCGGTTGAATTTGGAAGGTTTGTATTCTTGTATCACGAGAATTGATATTAGATACCACATATATTGTAATGTCAGCGATAAAGTTTAGGTTTACTTTATCTTATTTTTACTTAGTAACTGTATCTCCATCTTTGATTTGAAGAGATAACGGGCAATATTCATATAGATACGTAGTTAATTTAAAACCAACAAAAGAGTAAATAAAGAATGTAACATTATTATTTCATAACGTTTGTTTGGTTAGATCTTCTATTTATGATCGTATTTTGTGACCGTTGTGGTATAGCATCAGATCAGTACACCATATTACCTTTTGATTGCAACTTATCTTTTTGAAAATTACTTTTTTGTGGTCATGCACTCGAAAAATCTGTACTATCAGTGCCGCAGTTCAAGGAAGTTTTATATGTATGCTTGAGTCTAGTTCTAAGAGAAGAAAGTTCGTACTGAGGAACGATCTATAATATTCCAAGAAGTTTTCGCCAACATCACACTTCCAATGTTTCCACTGTGCTCTGATCTCTGTTCCATAAATATAAATTGGAAACACCAAGTATATCTAGTCTTTTGATCGTGCAATGCCGTCAACTTTCGCTTTCACATTATCTTATATTCCAGTTTAATTTCTATTCAAAATCAAACCGAATTAGAATCTTGAAGTTTCTGAACAATTAAGTTTTTCAAATTCTCTTTTTGTAAATTTAAAACTGTTTTTATTACAATTTCTTAAACAATTAATCAAGCTAAATTCGATTTTTTGAAGCTCTTATTGTTTTTTTTACATAGTCCATCATAAGTTTTGTTAAAGATTTTAAAAGACTCATCTAAAACTAAGAATTTTTTCGTAGACAACGTTTTTTTAAATAATGTTTACAAATAAACAAAATAACTTTAAAATCAATTAAGGTAAACTAAATTAACAACACTACGAATATTTTGTTAACATAACCTGCCTATTTTGTTGGTGCAAATATGTTTGTCGAGACAACTAACATCGACACAAATTCTATGTTAAGTTTGCTTCATGTATTGAAGTTTGTTTTGTATAAACTGCGATCTGGATGCCCAGAGTGGAGAGTATTGTTATGGAACAATTATTATAGATGCCACTTTTTTAATATCTCTACGGATCGAATTTTGATTACAATATTTTTTGGAAATAGTTTCACGGTTGTGAAGCATTCGAGAATGGGCAATTATGTGTTTTGTAAAGGCATATTATCAAATGTGTGTTAACTCAATTTTTTCAGTAAAGTAATGGTTAGATAATTATAATAACATTTTGTGTATTGTTAAGTAATAAAGCGACATTAAAAATCCGGAAGTCTATTGAACTGTTAAAAGGTTCGGGTACTACATAACATTAACGTGAAAGAAACTACTGAGCGGCTGCGGTTTGTGCTCAAACGAGGCAATTTCTATTCCGATTCCGCGATGCACATCCTTTTTTCCATTTTGTGACTTTTAAGTGAAAAACATTTTGTTTCGGATTTTCCGGCAATTTTTATTTCATGTTACCACTGCGTTTTGTGCAACAGGAGTCTGATGGTCATTACGTGGTTGACAATTTTTGTATAGCCTTAATATAAATATAATGTTTTGGTTCGTATTTTCTATAAATCATAACAACCAAAATAGAAACGTCTTATCACTAAATAATAAAACATCATCACAAACATCAGCCGATAAACATCCACTGCAGGACATAGACCTCCCCTAACAATAGGGGTGTTTATTTAATAAGGTAATTGGACTCGTTATTCTAGTAATTTCACTAGGATACAGCACCCCAAGCAGGAACAAAGTAATGTTTGCGTATTAGTATTTAGTGGTAAAAATAGAATTTGCGGCGATACCTACCCGGACTATTTCCGGCAAAAGATGCCTGCCACTAGTGATTCTAGTCTTCCTGGATTATGTGCTAATAATAAACACCTTCATAAAAGAACAATGGTGTATTCACACACTCATATAAAAAATTAAATTAAATCACTTTTTCTTCTTTGGAAACTGTGCATTTTTGTCTTTAAAAGTAAGAAAGCAGAAAAAAATGTAACTGTCGAATAAGCTATACTGGTGCTAGATCTAATGAGATCTACTTTTCAATCTCAATCTAGATAGATATTTGTCTTTAGATGTAATACTAATAAGAGTAAAGACTACAGATAGGTTTCTATTGCTGGAAACTACCTAATGGGTATCACTGCGGTGCCTGTTTCTACTACGTAGGGATATTGGGTTCAAACATTATTAATATGTTTCGCTATGATAATTAGTGAAATTACCGGGGTAATGAGATTAACATTTTGTCTTAATGTAAAAAGTACCATGTAGTGTGTATCATTCTTACTAGTGCTATTGTTATGGGAGTACCAGTTATTATTAATAAACGTTTCGCCGATGACATCCAATTAAGGAAATTAATAGATTTTTTTGTAGTTAAAGTAAAGAGGTTATATTTTTTTAGGCTATTCAACGTTTTCGAGTTGCATGCAATGTATTCTTCAACAGTCACGCTAAGCGTACAGACAGATTAAGACGTCCCATCCATGTTTCATAAGCCTCCTCCATGTTTAAAGGATTTCTCCGTAACGAGATACTGCTGATAAACATTTATAGGCGAATAATAAGCCGCTGGAAACTTTCGTTTGATATTTCATTTGTATCCATATGAACTTTTATTTTATGAAAATTTTGCCATTTACAAGTATTTATGTATACTCTTACATGTTATTTATCACTTCAGACATTTAATGTTTAAACGAAGGCTTTTTTAAATTCTACAATAGAAACTATAAATAGCTGTAGCAAATAAATCATTACATTATATCCTTTTAGTCTAATGAAATATGTATAATCTTTATTTTGCTATTTGAATGTGTAATAACAAGATTTAATTTAAATCTACAAAGAGGATTTTTTTTAAACTAACGTTGTATTGCAAAAAAGTGAGTTGACAAAAATAAAGAAAGTTTTCGGCTTATGTTTTAAGACAGGCTTAATGTAGCAAGTTTTAGATTTGCTCCACAAAGTTTCTTAAACCTCGATGGGTTACCAAATGATTTTGATTTTGATTAGTTTGATTATATTATTAAGCTTTTTTTAAATAATGTACTAATATACATAAAACATTTTTGCCCAATTGCAGCTAACTAGTTTAAAGCCTATATTAGTTTTCTGTAAAGTGGTTTTTTATTACGTTTTTAAGGTTTTTTGCACTACGTTAGCGTAGTAAATGTAAAATACGAACTTACAAATGTAAAATACGAAATGAAATATTATAAAGCGGGAATTGAAGTCTGAGAGGTGATGCATGAAAGAATAACAGAAATGTAAAGAAAATATGTATGAAAGAAAAGAATCTTTCAAAGGCGGAAACAGATAAAGTAAAGACTTCGGCTCTATATATCCATTTATCTCTATAGGCTCATATCCATGTTAGATTTAATTCTCTACCAATTTACATATAAAATACTTGGATATCAAATTGTAAATATAAAAGTTTGTGTTTTTTAAGGAATTAAAAATGTATTATTATTTCCTGTGTTTACTTTCAAGTTACTATTTAATAACTTCTTATAAGGGGGTTATGCAGTTTAAATTCATCAATGTTTTTACTTTGTCATTAACTGCCTTCTACTCAAGAAGTTTGGCGGCCAGATTAAAAATTCTAAACATTTGATAAAATGTTTTAAATTTGTAACAATGTCAAAAAATCAACCGTTTTAGTAAAAACGGATTATTATGTCTAAAGTACAAAAAGCTTTTACCGCTAAAAGCTTTTCATCACCACTTTATTTGGTATTATTATTTCAATTTGATAAATTGTGAGAGTCAGCGACGTATTAAAGTGTATAATAACTGCTTCCCTAATGTTGCTCTTTATATTAATTTAATAAAATGGGTGTTTAAATAAAATATATTTTCTCATCAACTGGGAATAATTCTTGTTTTTATGTTATAAAAATATAATGTAAATTTTTTAAATAAAAAATATCTTATTTTCCTTTCATCTTTTATGAAGAAAATCCGCGAGAATTCAGTTCACCCTACGTTAGATTATCCCAGCGGCCTCGACGTCTACTTGATCCTCAATAAGGGAAATTACAGGTGAGCACTTCTTTTTGGAGACTGCGGTATAATGGCTTGTTACTGGTAATTGGGTCTTATTATAATTAAGTATTTTAGTTTGAAAAAAAATTCACCCAGTCTTAAGTCACAATCTCCACAAATTTATATACTTGTATACATAATATTTTACGTTTATGTTCGCTAATGGAATATAATTTAAACCCGTTTTTTTTTTATTAAAATTATTCTATTGCAATAGGATTAATGAGATTTGATTCAACGGTTTACAAATTAAATATATTTTAATGAATTAATTATACTCACAACTATCTATTTTGCATATTACGAATCAATTTATTTTGAGGATCAGACTTAACACAGTTGAGTTACATTAGCATTAGCGATGATCATTATTATTTTTTTTATTCTACGAGGCAACAAGATGAGTAAACCATTCGCTTGTAGTAAGTAATACCCTTGTCTATAATAACGTGCCGCTGGTTAAAACATTGCCCTCGTTGCCTTGAGGTATGTGTTAAATCTCATTACCTTAATCAGTTCACTGGCTTACAGCTTCCTTCAAACCGGAATACAATAATGATTGCACATTACTATGTGGCGGTAGAAATAGTGATGTGCAATTATTACTGTATTCCGGTATTATTATTGGCGGTAGAAATAGAAGCTACGACGGTACCAGTAATGATGTTAAAAGACGATTGTCTGTTCATTCATCTTCACCGTAATCATATCTTTAATTATTATTTATTCCGTACAGACAGACTTCAATCTAGAGTGCGATGACGTCGTTGAAATTACCTGCATATTTAGATACAAGCCTGTTGGTTTAATGCTTGTTACTTGTGTAATACAGTATTTCATTGGTAACTTTTCATATAGTCATCATTCATTTTTTGGTAGTTCACGCTCACCTACGCGAAAACGGTAAAATAACAATAGATAAGATGTGAGGCGGTGTCTTATGGATTCCAGCGTATCCTTTGTAAATAGATTGAGTGCAGTGTTCTGTGAGCGAACACATTTGCGCTCCATTTGTCGGAGCTCACTTTATTTTTACGAAGGCTATTGTTTACCTTACTAAAGTGACAAAGTTAGGAACTAAAGCTAAAAGTTAATGCGTTAGCCAATAAATAAATCCATGTTATTATGGTACATCGATTCTTATATTTATATGTATATATGTATGTGGGGAGAGGGGGAATGATTCTTAAAACATTTTTTGAATATAACTGCTCGTTGTATTAATGCTAATATAAAAAACACATTTTTCTTGTTTAGTAGTCGACATGCGCGAGAGCGACGCCGTTGCGTCACACGTCAATCTTTTTTCTTCGTCTTTTTTCAAAATTAGCGCTATGCGCTGTTACTAACAGTTCTACATGTATATGAATATTGGTTTTTTCGTTGTCGTGTGGTTAAGATTTTCTTTGTTTTTTTTTTTTTTAATACGGTCGTTCCCCTTCGTGTTTTGGGTATGGGTGCTGTTTTTCGATTTATTTATTTTCATTCGATTCCTTTCTTTAAAATCTATCTTCTTTCATTTTATACTTTTTTCGTTCATCATCATCATCATCATCATCTCAGCCTATTGCAGTCCACTGCTGAACGTAGGCCTCGTTTTTTCGTTCACTCTTACATATTCCTTTTATCGTCTTTCATGCATCGCCTCTCAGTCCAAAATTAGCCGCATTTTTACAATGTTACATTCTTATATTAGTATATACAGACCCATTGTTAATTTATTCTTATTTCTATTACATTTCTTTAATTTAATTTATTTGTTACTTCTCTTAACTTTTCCTGTATTCGTTTTACCATTTTATTTTTCATCTTATTTTTTTCTGGTCTTATTTTGGTTTATTACTTTTCCTACTATTTATTTCGCATGTTTAATAAAAATGCGGCGATTCTTGTCTTCACTCATCAGAGAAGGCGATATTACCAACACTGATCTTCTCTTCAATCTCCATCTCATCTTCAGTCCCCTCTCTGCCAAACAAGGGACAGAATTTTCTTTGGTTGGATAATGAAAGAAACTTTAATTTTTGTTTGAAACGATCTTCTGATTTCAATGTAATGATGAATAAGACATTTGTCGAGAGCTAAAAGTAAACATTTTTTCTTTTCTTCCCTCAGGTGTACTATTATCTCCAAAACGAATTGTTATATAATTAATAGTATTTAGAAAGCTTACTTCATCTGCTCGTGGTGCACCTTGTTAACCAACAAACGAGGCTCTGGCTTCCTGCATTGGGCCAGTGAGGTGGAAGTGAGGAAGTCGCAGGAGAGGACGAAGGAGGAAATCCACCTATTATTGGAGAAGATCTATGTCCAGAAGTGGATGTCTATCAGCTGATGATTCTCTTAAAAACCAAAACATGTAATTTGTTTATCTTAATGACAAGTTTAAAACGGTAAAAGAATTTTTATTTTCGCGATATTTGTAATCCAAAGTCCAGGAAAGAAGTTAATTTTAAGGAATTTTGTAAAACAAGTACTCTTCATCAGACGACAATTAGGCCAGTGTTGTATACTTACTTGCTTTAAACTATTAAACTTAAATCAGTTTTTGGATAATTTTGGTATAAATGGCTCATCACCGTGACTCTGATTAGCGGAGTTAATTATAAGTTTTGTTAAAGTTATCAAATAAGTAGACGCTTTACGCGAAATATATGATAATAAGTTACATTATTTATTTACGAAAAACACCTCTATAACGGATTCGTATTAATAAGTAAATCCTTTTTTTATTTTAGGTAAATTGATATTAAATAAGTTTTTAATGGGATTGTTGTTGAATATACTTTGTGTTCGCCTTTAATGGACTTTGATAAGTCCGATATTTTCTAAGTAATACTCCCCTGCTTTAATAACACATCCTTTGCTTTTCTTTTTATATATGTATACGATCTCGAGACAACAACAAACCTCCACGAATTTAAATTTCAAGTTTGCAGTCATCTTTGGCTTTAATAATTTACTAAATTATTGATTGAAATTCGGAAATCTTAAGTGATAAATAAATTTTGAGTTAGTCTGTAGGTAAGTATAAAAATTTAGATTATACAAAGTTTAAATTTAGTGGTGCGAAGTCAAAATGTTACTCTGAATACATTTAAGGCGAATAATGCATCATACTGATATTGCCTGCCAACAAGACTGCTCCTGCAGCTGAAAAATTAAGTACAAGAGAAGTTTAGTAACAGTGTATGTAATAGTTTATGTATATTTTAAAAGTATGGGTTTACATTTTTTTTGTTACATCAGTAGTCATACAAAATAGAATTACTCAAAAGACAGATGATATTGTTCGGTACGTACCAGCATTGTATGTAACCAGTATTCACACTTGATAATTATGATGATGATATTTGAAGTTTCTTCAACGTTTTTTGTGTCACATGATTCATACGAAAGTAAAATTTAAGTAAAATATTTGTTACGAACATATTTGGATAATATCAATTTCTGTAGAATTTTATATTTTTATTGGGGTGCTGTGTCAGACTACAACGGCAAAAACTTAAAATGTCTTTTTAGTTTCTGGAACACATTACTTCCCAACTGTAACTAACAATTGATATTATAGTTTGTACTAAATTATATAGTATAACGCTTATTATACATGTTATTTTTATCTCTTTATCGGAAATAAACGAGTTGAATTTAGCTCAATTGACATTTAGAAAAACCTTGTACATTATTTTTTTATTTAAATGGACTAAAAGCAATTTACAGCAAAGCTAACAAACTTTACTTTGATTGTAACACTCAATAAGCCATGGTATTTAATTACATTTAGGAAAATTAAGAAACTTTCTTAAATTACAGAAGTTCTGAAGTGATCTAAATTAGAATTCTTTCGGTTGCTTTGAAGTGAAACTAATGGTCATTGCAAACTTCTAACAAACGTATTGTAAGTTTTGTTTATCCAATTTAAACGATTCTAGAAAATAATTAGTATTTTTTTAAACAAATATATTTGCTTGGAGGCCGTTAAGTAATGATGAATAACAATTGATCTTAAATTATTTAAATTAAAATTTTTTTATAACTTTAGTTTATTGGCGCATGTAACTGAATATAGTCCTAAATTTTGTTAGAAATATTTTCTTTTAGTCGCCATCTCAGAACAGTTGAGCTAAGGTCGTTTGGATGGACAACATTGAAAATGTGTCAATCTATTTCTTACATAAATAGGAATCTCTATAAAGTGTAAAACTGTTACCAAACTTTACAAACAAATGCTTATTTTCAGATATAAACTAATATAGCCCTTTTTGAATATATTATTTTGCGGAAGACTTTGGAACTTCTGGTATAAGCTGACCATAAGAGTCTGCATAAAATCCAATCTCGTTGATGATGAAAGTTTTTAGACAGAGCTATTACAAAGCTGCATGCCGTGACAACTTTATGAAAAAAAAAAGAAAAAATGCCTTATGCTATGCATGTATGAACTTAGTTGGCAATCAGGCCGTCGCTTTTTAAATAACTTTACACTTACCTACCATTTCTTTTAAGAGAATTCCTTTTTATATTTTTACTGCACCTTTGCGCTTTGTAGTTGAACAGATGGTTGAAATTCAAGAAGTTGTACTGCATAATATATTGACTTTTCTAAGAGTACTGTTTTTATAAAGAACTTTTGACCTTTTTAAAAAAAGTTATTGCATAAAGGAAAGTAATGTATATTATTATTAAACTTATATAATTTATTGCATATGAACTTAAAAATTGGCGAAAAAGGACAATGACATGTAGAAAATTTGTCTATTTAATTAATATTTTTGTATGTTCGTACCGATAATAAAATTTCTTATAACAATTATATTTATTATACTATTTGTCTTCTCCATAAATATTCATTACAGCCTATGTTCATAACAATAATTTTCAGAGGGGCTTAACCGTTTTAAAGAAAAAACAAATTAACATTTTTAGTAAAAATAAAATACATTCAGAAAATTCTAAATCAGCAACAAAATTATTTTCAAGAATTTTTAAAAAAGCTCCACAACACTGGCTTTACGAAATTTGTTATAATAAATTCGCGTATTTGTTCTGTCTTAAATCATTCTCATAACAAGCTTTTGATTGATGACTCTGGAGATTGTATGTTGGGATTATGTCTAAATCTAACGTAAATAATATATACCAATTGAAGAAAACGAATAGAACGAAAAAAGTTTGTACCTAGAAAAATTATATTAGATTCTTTTCAAGTAATATGGATTGTGTTTCAGTTCAATAAGCTATCAAAATGATTTGCATGTTTCGTGTTTAGGTATACATCTACCATTGTTGACCTTGTCTGTAGCTTTGAACTCATTTTTCAAATACTAAGAAATATTCAATATTTTATCGTTAAATACCGTATGATATGAAGATTAGGTTGAATCTCTTGCATTGAGTGGATCGTGCTGACGCATGAACTCTTAGAATTACCCCATTATCTTGAGTCTATAATCTGGAAAATCTCAACTGAGTTATTGCTAAGATTTCTTAAGAATATCTTTGGAAATTTGTATAACATAATAACACGATTTTATATATCTTACTAGTACATACACTAGTTAAATACAACAACTGTACATTAGCATACATGATAATTTATAATGATTATGAATTATTATAACTATTTCACAAAGTTAGGAAATATATAAGTTAACCTTAGTAGCGGTAAATATTTTAAGTTTAAAGTCTTACGAAGTGTCATTGGACAAAGAAATCTGATTTGTAAAACAGTAAAAACATTAGGAAACAGTAATCCCCACTTTAAATAAACGAAGAATTACTGCGCTCTGTCATAACTTTTAGAAGGTGTATATTTAAAAGCAGAAACGCCCGTTAAAAACCGTTATTAACCTCGTGGCCTCTTTCATCCTAATTTAACTTCAATTTAATATAATTAGTCAAATACATTTGTTTTTCTTTAATACGTTACCCATCGTTCGTCTTTAATTTTCGTGTGCCTATTTCATTATTCCTTTTGAATATCTTTGTTCGTTAATATTATGTTGTACTCAACTCAACAGACATTCTGAATGTATATCTTTTATTTTCGTGTATTAAAAGAATAATGGTATAGATAGTGAACACCATAAAAAACAGTTTACAGTACAAAATTTAACATTTTGCAGCGCCCTCAAAGTACGTTAAAATTTATGGGCACTCTAATTTTTATGAAGCTTGACTAAATATGGAGCTGAAAAGCTATAGTTATATTTAATAATACTCATCAGGAGTATGAAACTTTCATAAAAAAATATTTTGCGTTATCGGTGATTTTTATAATATTTTGTAAATTGCTTGAGGAAATTAACAATCTTCGATAATTTCTGTCTTTGTTTTAGAATAGATAGGTAGAAGCTGCTATGTTTTACGAAAGAAGTTTGTTTAGCAGTGAGAATGAATATGTGGACGCTAAAATTTTTTTAAAGGTTTTTTTTTTTTGTAATCGCTTTACGGGGTAATCTTTTGAAATGTGTTTTTTCTAAGCTAAAAATTACTTTGGCGCATATAAAAATGTATCTACCGCAGCGACTATTGCTTCACTTATTTCTAATTTTTGTTCTCTTAGATGCTCCTTCCATTTTTGAAATAGAAATGACTAGGGGCAAGGTCGGGTAAATATAAAGAATGCACAAGTATTTCGAAGCCTACACCTTGGATTGCAGCTATTGCAACCGTGAACCTGTGAGCCATGCTGTTATAATTACGCAGTCGTTATCCCTAATCCTGGATTAGTACCCCATTCTTGCTATTTATTTTTTCGCTTTAAGGTTTATATTATAATAAAGTAACGCTTGTAAAAATAAAATTTCTAAGTAGTAAGACATGACATTAGTCTAATAGCAGTATCTAAAATATAAAGATTATATTTCAGAAATTTCATTTGGTATGAAGTGTCTTCTATCCCCAAAATAGTATCTTTTATGTTTTTAAAACTATATTATGTTATAACATCAATATTAATAAATTAAATAAATACCCTCCAGTGTTTTTAATTGGACTGCAATGCAGACAGTATTATCAACTACTCTGATTGAAAGTTATTGATGATTTTGTGATCGACTTTTTCATATAAAAATACAATCATATCTTTTAAGAGCAAAGTTGTCAGTCTTTATGTTATTATTATTTTAGTAATGAACACAGAAACGTTTGCATAATTTAACTCATATTGATTTCCAAGAATGTGTCCATTTGCAATTCATAAGCGTTTATATTGTGCATAAGATTCAAATTTCATATCATGTTAGACGATTGAAAAGTTTGTTACATGTAAAGCGTTTGTTCTAAAAGCAGATAAAGCTTTGACAAATATACATTTGCTTTCCAAATTCATTTAACGATTACGTTACAACCCTCGATTAACAATAACTAAGGATAGGTAAGCCCTGCCTATAGTCGAAGTCGACTAAAGGAGTTTCGTGGTTCGCGGGCTTGGAAGGCGGAGGCTCTCTTTGCTCATTTAGTGAGACAGGGATGGAAAACAACAATAAAATAATGTTTTTGTTTTTTGTCATAGCAAAACACGGATGAAGAGGAAGGTTACAGATTTTCTTAGGATTCGCTTAGGCTCATGCTGGGAGGCACCGGTGCGTCTCGAAGGAATTCCGGAGCTTCCCACAACGTACTTGTGGATGACTATTGAGGGGGTTTTAGTAGGTATAATTACCCCACAATTCTGTTTTCCTACCATAAGCAGGGTATTCTAGGAAGATTTTCGTTCCGGAAGAAAAAACTCGGTTCATTTTTTTAACGTCATCTAGACATGAATCCGTGTTCATGCATTGTTTCATAATTTTTATCACCAGAGTAAATTTTTATAAATTTGTATTGGTAGTTATAATAAGAATGAAAGAGTTTAGAAATAAACGGTATATTTTAAGTAGAGTGAAATTACCTGTTACAAATTATAATAATTTTTACGTTTATTCTAAAATTCTAAAGGAATCATTTCGAAGTTCCTACGAGGAATTTGTCATCAATGTAGAAAGAAACACCTTTCAGAAATTTACTTGTTCAACATAATAAGATTGTTTTTGAAATGCGGCAATATTCTAGTAACCAAGGGAAATTTTTACTAAACTAATATACTTACCTGTTTGTTATGTTGAGCGACAATAACAAGCTTTAAACATTTGAATGATCTTAATTAAGTTTCGTAATGCTATACAACAAAAATACTTATGGATTAGTAAAATATAAACGTTTAAAATAAGAAATGTTATCGTTTGAAATGCACTGTAAATAATTTCCTTTTTCTCAATCAATGCAAGTGAAATTGTCTCGTTGAGTTGTACGTACAAGTTTTAGTATTCACACACAGAGCACGCTCAATCAACTCTCAAAGGACTCAAAGAGTCGCCAAAGCAGGTGACATCAAAGGCCATCCGTAACTCGTCGCTGTGCATACCGACAAAATATCTGTGAAACGATTTTTCTAAATGTAACTCTTTCATTTCGGATTTAAAATGGCGCCCATTATTTTCTTCATAGCAACAGATTAATATCTATTCAAATCTGTAGACCTTCATGCTGGGTCTTTATACGGATTTCGTAAACTTTCATATTTATGAAAACCAAATTGACTACTGTATCTATCACCACTATTTTTCTTGTAACTAATGTACTGTTTCATTTATTGCAACGCCCTTATTATATTGTTTACCCTAACGTAACTTTTATAACGTATCAAAAATTAGTATACATAAATGCTCTGTATATATTTTAGAAATCTTTACTGAGTTTTTTTTAAAGGATCTTAGTGTACTTTAAATAACATGAAAGTGTATGATTGATTGTCGACAAAATAAATAGATACTAATATATTATTAAAGATTGATGAGAACTGTATTCATTTAGTATCTAGTAAACTTTTAGAATAAATTAGGTAAAGAAGGTATGTATGTTACATTCATAACGTATTTATCGTACAGATTGTGAATAATTAATGCGCTATGCGTCGAAGGTATTCTTTGTTGGATCTTATTCATCATTGTTATTCAATCTCCGACAGCTACTACATGAATATTCACGTCAAATACGTGTGAATTTATGGACATTGAAATATGAATTATTTCTTTCTATTCAGAGGAAAACTGGTAATGTTTGGCAAATACTGATAAAATGTGGACATGGAAAAGTATTTATGTTCATGGATGTTAATATTATTTATGGGTAGTAAATATTTATGGCGTTGTGTTTTAACTGTTGGTATGTCTCTCTTGACGGAAACCGTCTAGGTTTCTAAATACTACCGCAGCTCATATTTCAGCCACCAAATAGTAATCTGTAAAAACTACTGTGTACCAGTTTAAAGGGCGTTGTAAGCTACTGAAATTACTTGTGTAAAAAGATTTATCACCTGATACTTCAAGGCGACGAGCGCAATGTGGTGCTAGTCTGGTCATCTTTACCACATTATAATGAATATCACTAACCATCAGGTGAATGTAGCGTAAATTAAAAAAATGTGTTGTACATTTTTAAATAGATTACTGGTGAGATTAATTTTTAGATATGATTACCCAAAATAAAGCCTTTGCCTTTGCAATTAACATAAAATAATAAAATCTTCCTTTGTGTTAAATAAGTCAATCTCTCTCTTCTGAAGTTTAATCAATTACAACTACTTATGATTTCACAGTTTCATTTTTAATAATATGTACGAATAATAACATAATGTATATATATGTAAAAAAGGTTAGGCAACAATTTGACCTTGAAATGAAAATACAAATCTTCTGAGCAAAGGTTATTTATAACTTCGTACGATTGATGTATTGTTGGTTCGTGCATATATAATAATATTAAATTACGTATTGAAAGGACATTCAATACGTTGTTTTTTGTGTTATACTATAATAACAAATAAATTTTATATATAAGACATTTTTTATATGTTTCTAATGGTAAATAGAACACGAAAAGAATACTACAGAGATAGACTAACAAAATGAATTCTTGAAGTGATTCACGTATCTATAGAAGTTTGACAATATACTAGTATCTGCTTAAGAGTGAACTGATTTCAATTATTCTCGATTTTATTGTAAAGATAACAACAGCTAAACATAGCTGAGCTAATTTACAGTTGTAGCAACTTTATAGTAAAGAACAAAGAAAGAGGTATAGTCCATTGTTATGTTCAAAACATATGTTTGACAACGATGTTTAAGATAGCGCAGCGTGCTCTTCTGAAATACTTAGAAGGAATACAGTACCTTGTGACCTTGTACCAGATCATCAGCTTCAAAAACTCTACAACTCTCTGATATCCAATTATCTAGGAGTCTAACTAAAGAATCGTTTTACAATTCAAACAACTTAGTCGCTTCTAACGTATTATTAAAATACGGCGTACCATAATAAATACAGAATAAGAAACATATGCAATGTTATATTTTTCTCTAATTTCCATAACAATACGAGAGATGATGTTATAAAGTAAAAAAACTTATGTACCTTTCCGATTCAATCAGTTTCCAATTCAGTAGCCATGAGCTGGGTATGAATTTAGAATATTGAAAATAATAATTCGATGTGGGTATGAACCGGTTATAAGAAAAAAATGTTATATTCAGCATTGAGTTAATGAAATATTTCTGTTATTTATTTATATCAACATGTAAATATATGTAATTAAAATTAAATAAATGTAAATATACATATATATATGTATATATTATAATAAACAATATTATTATTGACGATGCGAAGAGAAAATACTTTTGATTGATCGTGATTCGTTCGCTTAACCTGATTATAATAAGGATGACATAGTCTATACAACTGTGTAGATATTCTAAAGCAGAATTCGTTTTTGTTTTCAACGAGCCGAACACCAAGGCGTTAACCTAATGGTAAGTATAGTGGTAACGTGATCTTAATTCAGGTATACACAACACTACATTGAGCTCGTTGTCTTGAGACATAAGCTTTAAGTCTTGTTACCCCAGTAATTTGACTACCATATAGTGCCCTTCAATCCAGTATACAGTAATATTTGCACATTTCTACTTTGCGGTAGAAATAGGAGCTGCGATGATATCTACTTAGAAGGTCTGGCAACAGTGTCCTACTAACAGTAAGAGATATCTACCTAGGTGGTCCTGCGATATTTCAAAGGTTTCCCGCGACTTTGATATTGACCACGACAAAATAACAGTGATAAAATGAATGGTACAGAACGGGCACAGCGTTTGTTATCTATTATATTAATGAAGGCAATTAAATATGCTGGTAACGCCCTAATGTGATTTTGGTGAACACCAAAATTTGACGTAAGATCAAATTTGTACCGGCCAAAAATACGAGTTGCTCAAATGTCTTTTATGACATGTGTCTTTGACTTAATGGCCTCATACGTTACAAGGTGCGTTAGTAGTCTAAACACGTAGCGCGCCCAGATCTTTCATACTCCGAGATTATAATACCGCTGCGTGAAACATGCCAAATGTAGTTTAACTGCGATGGTACCCTATTCAAAGCTGACTCCCGAGGGCATTTCACATGAAAAGCGGTATAAGTTTATGTACACGTACATACGCAGGCTTTGAAAAATTTAAATTTCGGATCTTGAGTACCACGGGGTCCGTTGCGTCGGCAATAAAAATAGTTATAGTTTGAGGTGATCCAAACCGCAGGTCCCAATCCCCGTTGTAAATTTCGTAAAAGACATAAAATTGTTTAATATCAAAGCTAAGTGTAAAGTGAATTTCGTTTTCTTTTATTGTATTTAAAGGTTTTTATGAGAAAATAAATGTTGTAGACGTATTTATTAATTCAGTTCTGACATTTTTAATTAAACTCTGTTAATATTGACTAAAATTTCCAGTTCTAGTGAATTTCTCTTAGAACGTTCAGACAATAGGAAGAATGAAACATTAAATGCTCTCTTATATAACGGTAAGATAGCAATTGAAAATAGTACCGGCTTGATTTAATGGAAATGAAGGAGTTTAATTGAAGTCGAGACGGTCGATAGCTGTGCAGACTTAACAATGAGTACAATTGCTTTGCATTCGGTTACTGCCTGCAAGATTATATCGTTTGATCAAGTTCTATTAAAGAAAAATAAATCTAAACTTCTTGTAGCGCTAGCTTTCTAAAATTTTTTCGTTTGTGTTACATTTATACATAAACTAAAGTTTCAATATTATATTGTAAGTTTTTATTACAATATTTTTAATCAAAATAACCTTTACGTTAAGTAAAAACAAATCAGTCGCGTAGAATATTACCTACCTCATTCAATGATTACTGTTATGATTCAATGATTAATATATTTGATGTTATTTATTAATATCTCATTATTACTCCCGATTGTGTAATCGAAGTAATTTCGGAACGGTTTATAACAATTATACGTTTACTTACATAATATATGAACTCAGTCGACGTAGAATTAATTATTGGCGTAATATTGAATTGTATCAATTTCCGTAATTAATAACGTTGATATGTATCTAAGATTTATGTGAACATTACCATTTATATATTATCATCTATCACATGCACAGTTTTTTATTTTAATTAAATATATATACAGTCACGTATATTTAATGATAAGAATATATCGTATATATTTAGTCTTTAAGTAACAAATTTCGCAAATGCTAAAGACAGCCATTCTTAATTCGTAATTATTTAATTTTTCAACTAAATAATACTTGTGTGATTAAAAAGTTTATTAAAAAAGTAGCTCCTGAATTTGCGTGCTTTACGAACTATAAAATTAAAACAGTTTTCAAATGAACTAATGCATAAATTCAATTTCGCACGATTTAAATAAAATAAAGTCCAAGGTTAAGCGTTTGTGCACAAAATACAATAGCTCTCATACATTAACAACGGGAACCTTATGCAAGCGATATGTGGCTCGGCCAACAGGCAATTCAACAAACCTACTACACTATATCAAGTAAACAAAAATTATTTCCAAATGTAGATTTAGTATACAGATTATTGCAAAAAATTAAACTATATCATATACTAACTAACTAACTTCCTGTACCAGTTCAAGCTAAAAGCTTTGTGAGTGTTTTTGTTCTTCAGAAACAGAGGAATACATAAAGCATTTATGAAAAATTTAAGCAAAAAAAACTGTATTTAAAAACTAGTAAAAAGAAAATTAAATATGTTATTATCATAAAACAAGTTTATTTTTAAGGAGAAAAGATTGTTAAGAAATAAGCCTATATGTATTTGTAATCAGATTAAAAAATTTGTACGAAAAAAATGTTTATTTGCTATAATAACGTTGCGGGTACATATGGTACATAGTTATTAACAAAATATACGTATATAGTTAAGTAAGAAAAAATTACTTACGAATCATCCGACAAAACATGGAATGTAAATAAATATTTTGACATTCTATACACGATGAAAACATTCCGTTTTGTGTCGAAGGATCTTCTGTTGGTTAATAAAAAATTCAACACAGGGATTCAAACCTAGAAACTCTATGTTAGAAGGCAGGTATTAGCCACTGCTTTGCGGAGGCAGTTTACTATATTAGTAGTATATGAGCTACAATAAAATAAATAGAAACTTGGGTACATACAATGATATAAAGATACACTACCTTAAAAAAATAGTTAAAAGTTGTCAATTATTACATCATTATTTAACATTATACTCTTCTTATTTATTCTGGTTAAACAATTTTGTTCTAACAATGAACAATACAAACGACAAAAAGCGGACAAACTTTTTTCATTTAAGTTAAAACAAAATTTAGAACACCATTTATTTTTAATCAACGTTTAACATTATGTACATTGTGATTCATCAATAGGGCGGTAAAAAGGAAATTTGGAAACCTTAAGTGACAATAGATATTAAATTACATAGTTTAGGGACGTAGCCATAGTTTAGGCAAAGCAAAGAACCATTTTTTTTAACTTTCAACTGTTTTTAGTATAATTTATGAAAACATACATGGTTTCTATCTTTGCATATAATAGAAGTATTTTTACTCTAGTTTTAATAGACATCCTACTTTTATTATAGTAAAAGTGATGCCATGAACTTTAAGATAAAGAAACCTAGAATGCAGTATAGTGATACTATAAAAAAAAACTTGTACAAAGAAATTAGTTGTTGTATTATTCAGCGTATTTTCGATCTTAGTTTGTGGTCTTAAAATAGAATCTAAATAATGCAGCAAGAGTGTATACAATCATTTTTTTTGTATATACTAACTTTATTTTGTTGTACTGTAATAGAGTTTATAATTCACGGGAAACTAACTACGAGAACATTTAATAAACAAACATTTTAATAGAATTGAAACGAAATTTTAAAGTTCTGTAACTGAAAACGTGAATAGTTGTAATTTATATCGAAAGTTGCAGAACTGAAATTAACATGATTAAGATTCATTATTCAGGAAATAAAATTTTGAAAAAAGGTGTTTTATTTAAAGGTAATGTAAACGTAGATATTACAGTGGTGTCCTAAAATGGCATCAATTACTGACGTACCGGACATTTTACTATTTCAATTCAGTAAAAATAACTCTAGCACACTATTGATTTGGAAAGTATTGATAAAGACATGCCAGCTAACGGACGTTAGCTGGCATGTCTTTATCAACTGATAGATGATCACAGCTGGACGTAGTTCTCTCCCAATATTGTGCGAATTGGGTGAGCGGGCATATGCACTGGGTAAATGTGTCGCAAAAGCGATCTATGCAACGGCAGCACAGTAGCAACAAACAAACTCTGAGCAAATCATGTAGGAGCATTCGCACTTTTGTTGTATGATTACTGAGGCCTCATTTATTCCAATGCCCTAAAATCTATTTTTGATGTAAGCAAAAACCAATAAAAGTAGTTAAAAACTTTTGTATGGATTGGCAGAAACTTACTTAAATTTATAATCAGGCGCGTCTACTATTTGACTACGACCCGCAACCGAAACACAAGACTCATAACCGCAGATCACGCCATGCGCTAATCCCAGTATCCCAAGGGGTTTCACACACCACTATCACGCACAACACTGTAGATACCATCAACACGCATGACACTAACCAAACCACTTCCTCCGACATTATCAACACTCGCCTCATCACAACATCACGCCGACCTCGCTTTAGAGCGCGCCGCCTCAACTACAAACACACCACGTACACAAGGTACACCCGCGTTACGGGGTGGTTCTCACCGCCCAGAGCTTCCGACACAGTTGAAGGTGGTCGGAGAACGGACCCGAGTCCGTCTTCGACGACCGAGTAGAGTCGCTAGTTCAATCGATTATATAACCAAGACACATGTAAATGAACACAACTATAATTACATAAGCAGTAGAAACACTAGGCTAGGTTTAAATTAATAGACCGTGGGCCCCGTGGTCCGCGTGCCCTGTATCAGTTGAGCTGTATACGTCACAAAAGACGAGTCAGCGCTAACGACATCAGAGAATATGTACTGATATCTACCTGATGAGCGAAGACGAAAGCATCCGCAATTTTTTTAAAATACGGCAGATCAGTGACAGGAGAAACTATAAATAAAAACAAAACGTCAACAAAACAAAAAATTCAAAAAAGAGTGAAATGTTATTTTGAGTTAACTAAAAACAAAACTTGAAGAGAGGAAATATGTAGAGAAAAAAAAACATGACAAAAAACGGTTAAAAATATGTACGACAGACAGATCATAAATACAAGAAAATTAATTTAAAGGAAAATGTAATACGGAGAAAAACGATCAAAATGTAGTGAATTTGGTCTGAGAAGTGATGCATGGTAGAGGAAGAAACAACACAAATTTGTATGTAAATAAGGAGTGCAAGAAATGTGTGAAAAAATGTGTGTGAAATGAATGCGAGAAGTTAGGGAAAGACGAATGATGAATAAAAAAGGAAGAATAAAAAAAATATAAATAAAAGACCTTGCCTATAATACGAAGAGGAAGGCATTAAAAAAAAAACAGAAACCTGCCACCAATTACGACTTATTTTTTTCATAAACCCGCGATGAACTAATGTGCAGTTGTTATATAGTTTTGTGGTTGGCTCATATTTAATAATAGCAACACTGATATTGCTAGATCGTTTAAAGGGGTCTGTTTCTAAATTACATCTCAGTTTCGATCGTCTATCATAGTTGATATATTTATGAGAGTTTAAGTAAAACTTAGTTTGCTTTATTTTAAATAAAAATTTGCCAATACGTAAAATATTGTCCTTGGGAGATATTTACAATTTATAAGCTAAAATTGTGATGGTGATAATTTTTTTTTACTATAACGTAGAGGCCAAATTTATACTTCATATTAACAGTATGACAAAAATATTCGGACCTAGTGACAGTTAACTTCACATACATAGTATTAATAATCTGTGTATTTTTGACGTTACATCTTCTAATTTATAACTTTTATTTGTTGCTATTGTTTCACGTATTACTATCCGTTTTATCATTCCATTCCTAGTATGAATGACAGTAACAAGTATTGTGTAAATACAATTTTTTTTTAGTTGAGCTGTATTATCCAAATTGATCATGGACTCAGCTGCAAAAGAAAACATCGTAAGGAAAACTTAATGCTTTCTCAGAAACTCTAAATCTTAGGTAACGGCCGCCTGGGCACTTCATCACGACCCTGAATACTTCACTCACAATGAATTAGTAAAAAACTTTTATAATCTTTATCACTAGTAAAACTGAAATATGCACTAAATACTTAATTTTAAATATGATGTACAACTATTAATCTTTTCAATTTTATAATAATGAATAAAGAGTGAAATTAATTGGTAAAGTATAGAAAAAAAATGGGTATTAAATTTATATCTAGTAAAGATTTTTGTTTTAATAATAGAACTTTTGTTTAAAATTTAAAAAAATTGTCGCAAACTAAACATTTTCCACAATAAACATGCATATCATCATCATCATCAGCCGATAGACGTCTTCAGCTGGACATTGGCCTCCCCTTCAATGGAGAGATTTGGGACGTCTTCCACCACGCTGGCCTAGTGCAGATTGGTGGGGGGTGAGGTAGAAGTGTACAAGTAATAAGATATAGATTTAATATATTTCTTGTGTTCGGAAAGATATTTCTATTTCATAAAATTAACAATAAAAACCTTAAATTCCGCCAAATAAGTAAATTCAAAAACTCATTCATAATTTTTTTTTTACGTAGTTATAGGTTAATGCTTGACCACGATCCCACCTGGTGTTAAGCGAAGATGTGGTCGATGATGGTAAAGCGCATTAACCTAGCAAATGCCTATTCAAAATTAACCTAGCAAATGCCTATTCAAAATTAACCTAGCAAATGCCTATTCAAATCAAATCAACAAAATATTTAAAAAAAATTTAAAAACCTAATAAGACTTGTTCATTAATAAATTAACAAAAATTTTAACAGTTCACCGAATCTGTATCACACAAAGTTTCTTAAAGTTACAGATTATTCATTTGACACATTAATGAAACAAAACTTGCGCTTCAAAACATTGTCTTATTTATATATTATTATAAATATTACTCGCACCATTTAAAATATAAGATATAGATATATATTAAGCTATTATTTTGTTTACTTGTAAGTTACTTTGCTGAACTAACGTTTAATATTAATACAAACAATATTCTTTACTGTCTTCAAATCCCTCATGAAGTATTGTACAATAAATACATAATAATAAATTTGTTATATGTCTACGAAATTATACGAAATAATTATTAAAAATAATTTTAATCTTACTAGATAAAGGCAGTATTTGAGAGTATGTTAAAAAATTTTTTAAATTGTTCTTCTGTTATCCTTTTGGAGCAAGTTTTTTGCGTTCGTTTGACAGGCAATATCCGGCCGTTCCTTTATTTACCTCACTGCAGACTCGGGAAGCAATGCCTTTGATATAATTCCTTTTCTGTTCAAACCCCTTTTTTCTTTAATATAGATAGATCTCTTTTTGGCGAACAGTTTGTACTTTCTTTAATGTTTAATTTAAAATACTCCGCTTTTTACCGGAGTGTTTCTCGCTAATTATCGCACTGTGTTATTTATTTTTGACTCGTTGCGAAGTTACTTGGAGAATTAATGCAAATGTATAATTAGACAGTACTTTAAACCCGCAATACTAAAACAACAATGTCCTTTTTTTGTACCACTAAGATCTCAAATAAGCATACGGCCTGCCTGATAGTATGCAGTTACCGTAGCCTATAGACGCCTGCAGTACTGGAAGCACCACTGGCGCTCCCGACCCCGGGAGAACTTTATCACGCCATCAGGCTTTAAAATATAATTGTCTGCCAGATAACGCCTACTTCTGAGCATAGGCTTTCCACGAAGATCTCCAAGGTGAATAGTCCTGCTTTTTCGGCATCCAGCGGTTTCATGCGACGTTCACCAGATCATCGGTCTACGTTGGATAGGGCCTGCCAACACTGCGTTAACCGGTACGCGACTACCTTACTACACCATCGGCCATCAATCTTTCTGGCTATGTGTCTTGCTCATTGCCTCTTAAGGTAAGCAAGCAATTCTTTGGAAAAGAGACGCGACTTCAGTTCACCTGTATATCTCCTCATTTATGATTCGATCACGCAGAGAAACCTCGAGCACAACCTAGTCTATTGCCCTTTGTGCAACTTTTTTACACCACGAAGACTTAGAGCTTATTCACTCACACACACTACACCACACTAAGCGGCCACGTCTCGGTTCTATATGTTATCACCGGCAATACGCACGAATTAAAGACCATTATATTCTGTGTTATATATATATATATAAGTAATTTAATATATATTTAAAAAGTTTACTTAGAAAAATTTAAACTATAAGTATCTTTAGCAACATTAAAATAATTATCTAAATTTATACTTAAGTTCATCAAATGGTTATAAAATACCATGTGGGTTAATTGAATGATTGACGAAGAATTTTTTATATGAATACCGAATTTATATCTAGAAAATACAATAAATAAATAAGGTTTCAAATAATCTTTCAAGACGTTTATTGTGTGTATTTGTAAAGTGGGAAAACTTTATAAATAAACAATTTTCTATATAAAGCACTGTTGCGTTTAGATCTTTCCGAGTCGGGATGCAATTCTGTTTCGGATATGTTGTATTTTATAGTAAGAACTTTCCAAGCTATTTTGAAAATCCGGCTTCCGCAAACCTCTACGAGCGTGTTTTAAGAAATAAAACATCAGTACTCTGTATAGGAAATACATTAAAAGGTTTTCAAAATGTTTGAAAATATTACATTATTCCCCACCTGTTTGTATAAATCTAAATTATTGAAGGCTACATTTTATAATATTTGTTTAAATAACTTTATGTTTGAGATAATACAACTTTAAACTACCTAAACCTCTGTACTAAACAAACGTTTTTACTTAAGTATATCAAAATTAGCTTTGTCAAAGTTAATTATGTAAGGAAAATTTTACCTTTTCATTAAAGTATTCGCGTAACATGCAGTTTTGGTTATTTCACTTACTTTGAGTTTTCCACTAGTTATCTTAGTGAAGGAGTAAGCAGTGCAGTCAAATGTACAACAGCAAGGAAAATAAATTATATATGTTTTAAATAAATAGCAATTACGACGATAACGACAAAAAGTGCTACTGTCATTTTAGTTGTACTACAGATATCAATGTTCGACGAGTAACTTATTTTTTTTTTGATTAAACGTTATATACCGTTGTATAAGATATTATTTGAAGATGAGTCAAGTTTTTTTTTTACTTTTAACTTGATAATACATATCTTATAATAGGTTAAATTTAAAAGACATGAATATGATTTTCCCGCTGATTTAGTAAATAATTTTGATAATGGTATAACAGTGCCGAAATGTCACACTAATACTTAAAATAATTTTTATTTTAATAAAGAAATTGTCATTATATACATATATATATGCACATATGCATGCATATATATACATACTCATCTATATATAGAAATACTATTAGATATACAAATGCCTTTAGGTAATGGGGCGACGAATTGAGCAGGGCATGATGGTAAGACATACGCTTGCTTATAATAACATGGCGTTGGTTATGATTATATGTACAGCATCACATAGGGCTTGTGCCTTGAGATTAAGAGTGTTAAATCTCTTTACCTTAGTAATTTAACTAGCAATCATCACCCTTCAAAAGAAAACAAAGTAAAGTTTGCACATAGCTGTTTGTCAGCTGCAATAGAATCTGCGATGGCACCTACCTAGATGGACTTCGGCAACTTAGACCTACCACCAGTAACAGAGACCACTACTACAATATTTATATCAACAACATAACTAAAGACTTAGAAATGGTAATTTTTTAACTTGTCAATTTAAACATTATTCTTACGTTTCATATAATTTCAAATAATAAACTAAGATACTACTTGTTTTAGTCATAATAGACTAAACTGTTTGAAAAAAAGGAAAATTAAATTCTCTGAAACCGGTGTGTATTTCACAGTATTGATAAGAAAACAATTTTAACCGTTTATCCCTTAAAGTTTATGTGAAAGTAATATTAGTCTTATAAACAAACGGTCGAAGTTTTCTTGAAAATGAGATCGAAACCAAAGAGAACTTATATCAAAGGCGTCGCTTCCCGATTCCGCAATGAGGTGAATAATGGATCGGCCGGATATTGCCTGTCAGCCTAGCATTGCGGTCAACTCAGACGAGAGGACAGTTAGATATCTTGTTCAAATGTAATAAAGCTGCTGTAAATACTGTTCATCATTGATTCTTTTTATAATAAAGCAGGTATCTTCTGGTAATATCAATTATTTTTAACATTTGATCTAAACAATAAAAAATATTTTCATACTAACAACAATGTTCTGTTCCTTACATTGATACAAACGAGCGAGTGATATGTAAAATTGCCTGAAAAAAGGAGATAATCTATAGGAAATTTCAATATTTTAATATTTCTTACAAATTTAATGTTAGAAACATTTCATGTTTTTTACTTATTAACCTATTATTTATTTATTGTACCTCATTCAATGTCGGCAACACTGCCCCGATCCCTCGGATGCTACGACTGTTGATGAGAATTGGTGATGATTTTCCATAATGTAAACTATTCTTTAGTTTGCTCCCTTTCTCTAAAAAAATTGTTTGTCTGGAAGCTTATAGAAATCTTTCTGAGATAATTAATATTCTTTTGTGCTAACAACTTCATTACTTTTACCTCCCTTCTGTTTATTTTTTTTATTTATTGTTGTGCTATAATGATTCTAGTTTAAGACTTTATATTTTACGTTATATAAAAAGAAATAGGTAATTTTAATTAATACGAAAAGCATTGAAAACGAGATGTGAGCATTTGTGTAGCAGCTGCCGGAGATTGCGTTACAACGCTTTGAAATCGACTTGTGGAATAAAATGATAAATACTTTCACTTTGCAGTACTATTACGGCCCTCGATTGACGGTAATAATTAGAAAGAAATTTAATAATATTTCCGTTATCTTCTTATTTAATTTATATTGAAACACGACATGTAATATTATATTTTCTAGCCTTAAATGGTCTAGCTGTAATCGGTCAGGCATCTTGATCAAAGGACTGACGGCCGATGGCATATTAACAGGTCTTCGAATGAAGACCTTATAATATTGGACGCAAATAGACCGATGAACTGGTTAAGATTATGGGACATCACTATGTGTGGGTAGCGCAATACAGTTCATTATTGGAAGTACATACCATAATACTTTCAATTATGATCACAAACAATACGGTATATTCATTGTATTTAAAACTTGATGTAAAAGGATGTTCCGTCACTTTATATTTTCTTGCGATATCTTAAACTGTCAGTTAGGTCCTTAAACGTAAGCAGTTTTGTTCTCTTAAGACTTAATGTAAAGCTAAGGAACGACCCGAGCTCGCATGAGAGCTTTCTTATGTGGCCCATATCCAACGTACGTGCTCTGTTCCGGTAGGACTTGTGCCACGAATAACACTATTATTTTTGTGATCCATGTTAACATTTTTTAATAATGTTAAAAAGAAAAATTTTCACATCAGGGACCAGTGAGATTATTTTTAAATCGGACTGTAAACAATATTTAAAGAGCTGCTGGTATTCCGTGATGAACGCTATTTTAACTCAATCATCCCATTAACATAGTTGCTATAAAACGGCTTAAAATGGCCGAGTTAAATGTACGCAACATTTTTTTAAACAATATAAGATATTGATAAAGGTGTTAGAATTTATTTTAATAGGGCGAAGGTGCATGGTTACGTGAGAGGTATCTATATTGAATCTTTATAGAGTGAGCGTGACTGTTCTAGCTGTCTTAAGCACTTAATAAGATATGGAATAACGTTTTCGGAAGTCTCATTCTGAAGTTCCGAGACAGGAAATGTAGCGGCCGAGATCGCATTCTGCATTTAAATAGATTTAAGGATGTTTAAACGGGTATCACAGGCATATGTTGGCGTGTACTCTATATTCAGTGTTCGAGCTCGTTACGAACGGTCCGTTGCCAGGTTTTTACCCAAACAAACCATAAAGTTGAACCGGTTAAAATAGTTTAAATAGTATACAAATTGAATAGACATATAGATGAAAAGTTGTTCTGTTTATTTGTTGAAGCTATGAGATGTACAAAGTTTTCAACTGATTATAAATGATACCATGCTATAACGTGGCGCTAATTAGGATGATGAGCACTGCACAAATTGTTCTCGTCATTTGAGACAAAAGAAATAAGGACCTGTCCTTCCAGAAACTTGATGTAAACTATGATACGATAAATGAAATAATCGGGAACAAATCGATATGTTCCAAAAACCAATAGATTTCAGAAACATATGTCATCCACCAATTAATACTAAGCCAGCGTAATGGTTAAATGACCTTGTCCTGCTCTTTGTAAAAGCCACCAAATCCCAGTAGTGGGAACAGTGAGAGGATTTGCTGGCTATTCATAAATTACAATATACCAAAATTATGTTTCTTACACACGTAACATTCTTTCTGATTAACGTTTCAATTCCCAATCTTTTATTAATTATATATTAAGAAAAGTGTAAGAACAATATTAAATTTATTTAAATTCTTTATGAGACAATGTATCCATTCTTTTAAATTATGCCGCTTGATTTGTATGCACTAATTGTCTGTCCCCGTTTTGTGGATTTGGGGTACATTGTACAGCTGTAATGAGCTCTTTTGTCTTGTGTCATGTGAAAGTGTGCTGAAGTATATTTTATACGAGTATACATTCTAAACTGATGATTAAATTGAAAATGAACATATAAACTTTTTAAAAATACGTAAATTATGGGAGGTGTGTACAAAAATTATATTCTACAAATACACAAACTTATTTGTACATATAGTTACTTTCGTGCAAGAAATATCTACAATGTAATACATTTGCGTTCACATTTATAATTATTATTCCCGTATAGAGTTATCAAAAGAGGTTTAATAAAACCTTTTAATAAAACTCTTATATCTGTGTTGGTGCATATTGTAATGTCTACACTAACTATGCACTGTAATATATTACTAAGTAGTGACGACAGATTATTAAATACAAAGTTCTATATAATCCTTGTGCCGCACCACTAGTAAGCCTCGTTATTTCATGACCGCTCTTCACTCCCGAGGATATTATTCAGACCTCTCTTTTTCTTCTTATTCTCTTGCAATTGCATCAACGATTATGTAAGAGATACTTAGTTCCCACGTAATCAACTAAGGGGGGCTTTTGAGACGGTTTTAGTGAGCGGTGACACCCTAACTCTGTCTTTTTTACTCCTAGAAGACAAGGCATCTTATAAAGTTTTCCATGTAACCAAAAAAGATTTCATGTTAGAAAAATCATCAGTCGAAGAAAGCATTTTTTACTGTATCCGCACGCGTACTGTATACGGTCACTTGGTTATAATTATGTCAAAAATCAGAAGTATCTGTTTAACAAACTATTGTTAAGATAGAATCACTAGGATTTTATAAAAGGATTTACTCGAATCGTCACGTCTCTTCCGTTTTTGCTTTTCCTTGCTCCGTTTTGTTAATCTTTTTCTAATTTCAACGATCCTCTACCGGTGTTTTAATCGTAATATATCGTCGTCGCATAAAAAATGTGTATTTTCAGTTTAAAAAGCGATATGATAGCACAGTCGGTTTGGCTCCTCGCACTGTATTTCACGAACGTTACAATTCGTATCGCGAGCCAACTTTTAGACAAAATTTTGACCATCAGATTCAAACCGCAATTTTATTGCCGATCTGCCAACCGGCGCGTCGGGCTGCCAATAAGACCACAGGAAAATATGAAATAAAATATTACACAACGTTTTTATAAAACAAATTCATTTAAAGACCTATTAAAATTTTTATTCATTACTGTACAATTTTTAGTAATAATAAATTTATTAAATCATCAACCAATGTATTCTGAAGTAATGACTAGTGAAAGAGTGCAGAAGCAATTAGGTTTATGAAAGTAAATGTTGATTACATTATTTCAAAATTCATGTACCTACCTACGTTAATAAATAAGGAATAAAATAAAATCTATCCTGTATTTACGACTATAATATAAAAATTCCGACGTTAATAAAACTCTTGGCACGATCCATGTATATAGTTTCAACACAAACATTTACATTTTACGTGTTACGTGATACAGAGTGATGAGATATATCTTCTACCTAATAGTGATGTATATATCACTATAAGGTTTTGTTTTAACAAGTACATATTTAACAAAATTATTGTTACATATGAACGAATAAAACAGTAAAATAAACTCGATTAAATCTGTATAACTAATTGTATTAAGTATGTTTTTTTTTTTTTTTTTTTTTGGGGGGTTGGGGGTGGTTTGGGCCCCCATTTTGGCCGG
>DWLS01000205.1:0-36631 GCA_018246255.1 Pachliopta kotzebuea | reverse complement strand
CAGGGACAATCACAACGCTTTTAAGTTTCCAAATTTGAGCTATTTCATCTTTAAGGTCTGTATATTTTGAAAGTTTTATTATGATTATTATTATTAAAATATTTTTTAGGAAACGGCACCGTATTAATGTTACGTGACATAAATTTCTTCTAAATGTTGATTTCCACGAATTTTCCACCGAGCCATAGATGATTCATAGTTTACCATCTGATCAAGTGTCGCAAGTGGGGTCGTTTACGTGCAGTCTGTGTTGAGGAGCGTGTGCGTTCGCGCGTAATTCATATTTCGAATCTCATCGAACCGGCCGAACGTCAAACCGCGACTTCTTTTATGAAAAAAAAATAATCGAATATTTCTCATTTAATTAAGTGAACGCGTTTAATTATTAATCGTGTTATTTTTTGTACAAAATGGCTTCCCGTTCGTGGTATATTGTGTGTGCGCTTTTGATAACTGTAAATATCGTTTTTGGAAATGATTGCTCAAGTCTCACGAAATTGGCATCTTGCGATGAGTGCATCAGATGTGGCGGTTATTGGTGTAACGATAAGGATACCGTAAGTAATATTTTTTTTAATAACAGTATTTATATTTTTTCATGACCAATTTAATCAATACATTTAACTATTGTTAAATACTAACAATTCTATTTCGATGTCGATTTTTATATTTTAATAAAACGTGACACAGGCCATTGCTAATATGACTACCCATCAACTAATTACTTAGTTCGGAAAATCGGTAATGAACGCAAATTATATACATTATATATACACATTAAAAAACTTGTTAGGATTAGCCGAAAATGCTTAGAAAAAAATTAATATGTTTTAATTGAAATTTTAAAATAACGAGTGAATTTAAAGAATTGATCTTAGCTGCACAATGCAACAATATTATCCAATTTAAACACTTTTAAAAAATTATATATTTAATGGTGGTGTATATAGTATCTCTATTAACAGATTTATTAAATTTTAAAAATAAAATTAAAGTAAAATCATTTAACAAATAGTCGAATACGTAAAGAATGTTGTCAAAGAAAAACAGAAGAGTACGGCCGGCGAACGGAAGGAAACAATTGAGCCAATGTACTCGTATGTGATAAACGCTACCCAAGTGTTGGAACAGATCTATTTTTGATACCCACATATTCATTTTGAAGCAAATTTTTTTTATAATAACCATTTTCCTTAATCACAATTGAAGGATACCCTATCATAATTAAAAAATCTGTTACACAAAAGCAGATTTTTTTTATATAATACTATATTAAAAATAGATTGACGAGAGAAAACGTGTTGTTCTTTTCAGTGAAAGTAATCCTTTTTCTATTAGTTCTATAGAAATAAAGTATTTACTAAAATTCAGTATGTCATCGGATAATTTATCTGGTTAGCATTAACTGGCGATATGGTGGTCTGTGTTAGTAAATCTAAATGGCTCTTCGACAGATGCCTATATTATCAGATTTTCACAGCATCACCTAAACCACAAGTGATCAGCCCTAGATTAATTCCCCTTAGAGCGATCCCCCTTTCGTCTCAGGCTTGTCACTCATCCATGACCCCTCATTTAGACAGCCGTCCAAGTTCAACCAAAAAGTATTCTATAATTATTTATAAATACATATAATTAAAATATCTTATATCTTAATTCCTATGAATTTTTTATGGTACTTTATCAAGAACTACTTCAAAAATATTTTAAAATGTTCATCTATCTGTCTTCTCATAGTGATCATCGGAAGAGCTGAAATGATCTTAATGAGGTTATTACTTTAACTATAATACTGTAGATATAACCCATTACATAGATCACTTTCCTTTTAGGATTTTATCACTTCATTATAATGATCTACTTATTGACAAGTATTTGATTATATGACAAGCTTTATTTTAATTTAACGATAATGAATAAAAGCATCCTATAAAAATTAAACTTATATACTGAATGTCTTATTGTATTTTTCTTAACCTAGATATTAGTTCGTTTGAATTCTTCGCATTCACGTCCCACTTTGGTTTTGTGGTTATTACTCATATATACTGAATATCTTAGCGATGCCGTCTGTCATTTTTTCCTGGCCATATCATCATTCATATTAAAAACATAACGCACAAGTTTACGAAAAAAAAAATTTTATTTGTTAATTTGGAAAATAACTATTACTAGTAAAAGTTTATTATGAACATGCAAAAAGGTGTATGCTTAATAGTAAGTTATATCCCAAGTACGTTGTAATAATATTTATAAAGATAACAGATAATAGTCACAATACTATCGTTCATAGGATGTGATGAGATCACTTGATCATGTTAAAAAAAAAATAATATTTATTCAGTTCAGTTATATGGACCTGGTAAATTGTAATTTTTCCTTTAGGTCGGTATAGATAAACATTGCGACGACCTTTACAAATTGTTTAAATCCCCGAATGTTAATTATCGATAGAGCTTTTACATGGTCCGGAACATCGTAACTCTATTTTATCATATTATTATGGTCATTAACGATTATAAGCTTATTAACTGGAGACTCTGTATTTTTGTATTGAATGGTTGAAAAAATATCATTTTTTACAAAGTCAAAATACAAAGGCATATCTTTAATTCGCATGTGTACATAATTAACAGTATATTCATTAATGAGAGTCCTTCTCAACTCACTATTATAATCACATCACCAGTGACCTATAAAATGATAGTAAATGATGATTGTAGTCATCTCTTACTAAACATTTTAAGAGCATCTCTTTAAGCATTCATTACTTGTATTCAACTGCAATTAAGTTACGTCGTTTTATGTAACAGATATGTTATCAGACATTGATAAGAATACAATACACAGTTTGTATAAGACAATACAAATAGTAAAAACAGGTAAGTTTAGTAACTATTTACTAAAACCTACGTAGGTAAGTCCCAGGAAACTACTGGGGTGACGAGACTTAGCACCTTGTTTTAAGGCGATGAATGCATTGTGGTGATGCGTATACCACCAAAACCACAACGATGTTATGGGCAAGCGTATTACTTACCACCAGGTGAATATCTTGCCTGTCTCGTCGCCTCGATAAATAAAAATAAAAACAAACCAAATGCAGTAAGGTGTAAACACATGTGTATTTGCGTACATTTTTTAAAGGTCAATTCACCACAGGTCTGATACTTGTTTCCACTGTTGTATATCACAAGGTCTATGCTAAGTAAATTCAGTTCGCATTGGACAAACAAAGCAATTTATATAAGTTTACATATTTTTATTTACTGTGATATTTAACGCATACAATGCGTTTTTTATTTATTTCATACTTGTCAAGTTATATGCGGCTTTGCTACAAAAAAAGGCGCAGATTTGTCTCCAACTAAATTTCAACATCCGGCGAAGGAAATCATCGTGAGGAAACTGGTAATTCAATAACAGCTTTCGTGGATATATCCACCTCGGTCTTGACTCTCTCCTTGTGAGATAATCTCCCAATTCCCACAAGTGGGAACATTAATGGGGCTTTTATTGCTCATATTTATTAAGTTAGGGTTTATCTAAATATAATTGTACGATTGCTAATTCATTTATGAATCACTATTAAACCCGCGATATGTATATTGAAATAAAACATTTTTCATAATGTTTTGTAAACGTTGTATTCATAACGAAGGAGTTGTTTATACAAAAAGGTTTATATTTATTAAATATTAAAGGATATTATATAGAAATACTTTCCTTATTACTTGTGTGAAAAATGCACGAGAGTCATGAAAGTAAAAAGTGTTACCATGAATAATACCAGTAATATAAAAAAATGAGTTTTAAAAAAAATTATAGCAATACTCTTCTTTCTCATTGCATATATTTATTTTCTAGACTAAAAGCGTTATTTACTGTCTCTCAGTAATTTAACTCTACCTAACCTAGTGAGGAATACTTTTCGAATTATACTATGAAATAAAGAAGATTCTTCCATTATAGTGATGACTTCGCACAATCAGTAGAGTGGTCCTAAAAGCGATCGATACACGAATTTCCTGCACAGCCCTAATTTCCAATATCCGCACTTAGCTGAAAAGCTGTTCAATGGAAAACAAAGGATAAAGGGAAAACTGTACGCCATGCACCACCGTGATTCATTACCATTGAGTGTAAATTCGTTGGAACTTCGCCATGTTTGTATATTATGTGTAAATTTCATTCTCGTGTTTGTATTCTCGTCGCTCACTGCAGATGTTATTGTATAGGCTTTATCTTTAAAAATTTCTACGGATGAATTAAAAAACTGTTAAAGCTACGATTAGCAGTCTGGGTGGTATGAATTGTATTCACCGGGATCTTCTTTTATCCATGAGTACATGAGAGAAGACAAGCGAAGCTTGTTGTCCTCGCTTTAATACCTAAGGTGTCAAGTCTCGATACTCCAATAATTTCACTAGCTTACAACGCTCTTTAAACCGGAACACAGTAATATCTTCACCGTACTGTTTGTCAGCTGCAATAGGAACTGTGGTGTGGCACCAGAGATCTATCATAAATAAATCTTACCCTCTGGATCTAATAGATCTTCACTAGAAAGTAGTAGCAGTTCCTTTGAGTTTACTTGGTAGCCAATTAAACCTTTGCATCATATATATCTTGATGATCTGAATCTTATTTTGATGATGAGCGAAGCATCATCATCAGCCGATAAATATCCACTGCTGGAGGTAGGCCACCCCTTATAATGGAAGGATTTGAGCCATCTCCCACCACGGTTTTATCTTCGCTCCATAGATTTATTTTTTTGACGACTGTCTAGGATCTATCAATATGCATCTGTCTTATTATGACTATACTATAATTCTTATGTATTGGACATTGTATGTAGTTTAAGTAATAAACTTTTATGGCCCTAATAAGTTACATAAAGGCAAACTGGGCGCCCTTACAAGTGCAATACCTTAAAAAGTCATATAACCGTGTTAAAGAGATATTTGATTAAGGACAAGACATACTCAGATAAAAAGGGACTAACGGTTGCTATCAATTCACAAGAATATAATAAAAATTCTGTATGTTGAGAAGTACTCAGAAATAAAACTGATTTAATAGAACATGTGAACTTTGTTTCTTTTGGTACTAAATGATAGTAAACAGGTCGCTGTATTCAATTTGAACTTTTTTATGATTTCACGAACATGATTATGCACTCAGAATATTTACTGATTGATGCACTTTATGTATAAAACAAAATATTTATTTTCAATAAAAAATTGCATCACCCCACAAATCAGACAAGAAAATTTTGTAATAATTATAATTTGCAATATTTAATTGACCTTATTGCAAGTAAAAGTATCGATTGAGAAAAAAAACATTATAAAAATTGACATCTGACGTGTTATTTCATAAATTAATTATTTAATTGCGTTATTGCTTTAATTAATTCTGATCCCTTAATAATTTAATTAAATTGAAAAAGTTTGACCCTTAAAAAATTACATAATTGTATAAATTTGTGCAGAATACATATGTCCAAAATTTATTTCAGTTAAATACTATATTCAGTACTAAATAAGAAAGTAGAATGAGGCATGTATTAGTGGATGCACGAAATGAAAACCTGGGCTTGTATTTTTTAAAGTATATAAATAGCACTAAGTAGATATAATAACATAATAAATTTGTGTATTTTTGGCTATTTTATAGAATTTCTGCTTTTCCCTGATGTTATTATTCAGGGCTTTTTTAACTTACATTTACATCTTTTAATACTTATGCTATCTTATCATCTATCATAACAAAACCTGTACATACACATATGTATATATACTCATATTATTAACAATATTACATATTCTTTGACAATATTTTGATAAACTTAGTAATAACTAATTTTCATTCTAATAACTCTAAACTATCAGTATGAATTCGTAGGCCTGTTTCCTGTTCATATTTTTGGCTATTAATATAACGTATTTTCTAATAGTATTCTCTAATAATATATTACTATGTAAACCGTAACAGGAATAACGAATTGTTTATCAACCTTATTTACCGTCCGTACATAATACGTCAAGGATTCTACACAGATTCGGTTTCAATTGCGTATGTTCATAGGCTTATAATGAATAATGACGTCATTACCTCTCTGTAAATGTATATTTATCCTTTAACAAAACATATAAATAATATTTATGTTATTAACCATACAATACAAGTTACAAAGTTAATACTTTTTTTATATAGTCAACATAATCACTGTAAGTAGGCAGATTAAATTATGAATTAAACTTAACAAGTGGCCCATACAAAATTCTGAAACTTTAGGCACTCACAACTCGGGAACCCGACCACATACCAACAAAATTCCAACGGCTCTGATATTATCTAAGCGAGATCTGTCTGTATGACAAATTTCAGCAACAGCTCCTACCCTTTGTAGTTTTCGAGATTGAAAATTGTTGACGGACAGATGGACGGACGGACATTGTCATTTAATTAAGGATTTTAAAAGGCTCCGTAAGGTAACGGATTTTTGTAATATCCTCATCATGTAGAATCTCTAATCAAATGTAACCACTAACAACTAGTATATTAGATGATGAAAATATATTGATCGACGTGAAATATTTTGTCAAGCATGGCATATTGTAATGAAAGATACAATGTTAAAGGAATGTCAAAGAAAATGTAGTTTTACTGATGAAGAATGATTTATTGGAGGAGGATTTAACTACCAAGATTGATGAGAAAAAGTAAAATATTACCAATACAAAAATATAAATGTTATTTCACAGCGATCGCGCACACAGGCTTGCAATTAAAATCATAACACGTCAAAACCATGTGCGGTTAAGTATTAACGAACAAACATCCGTACAATCACACCGTTACCGAGAATTTATAAATATAACTCGTTGACCCATATGTACAGTCGCAGGCGCATTAAAATGTTGCACAATTTTTTTTTTATCCACCGGTGTAATGGGCGTCGTAAAGCGTATGAGCTTGATGATACTCTTGCCACTTTCATCAATCACTGTTTAAGTAACACAGTCTCATAACCGTATGGCCCGCATGTAATGACATACGGTGTATCAGATGACAAAAGCTCAAACGAAATTAGCTCATATTATTATATCCTAAAGGTCATAATCGCTTTTGGCTTTACGCCGAATTTATTTTTGTAATTCGTAAAGAAGCGCTATGTCCTCACTCAATTATCTCGTTGCGTGGATTTTTAAATTAGAGTTTTGCACTTAAAAATCCTGCTTAACTTTTGCCAATAACGCCATTTTGACGTTTTACAATAAAGAGGAGAAGAATAATATAAAGCAGAAACATTTACTTGAAAACTACCAGAGTAATTTGTATCAAAAATTATGCCCATTCGAGTGATTACAAGATTTATATGCACGACATGGTAATAACCCAAGATGATAGGTAATTTAATTATTTCCAGTGGGAATTTGAGCAACATTTCGTGTCAACCTTTTGGTTGGCATTTTCGCCTTCTTAAAATCATACATATACCATGAATAACTGTTATTATGTATTGACAAATAATGTTAACATAGGCGGGGCCCACAGCCTTTAATTTCTTCGAATAACTGTCCCTCGGATTAAGAATCCTTTCAATTTAAATGTGAACCTGGACGATTGCGATATATCCTATTATCTTTTATAATTAGTAAATTATCACTCTCAGATTAAATTGGATTGTATATGTTCTTCTTAAAGGAACATCTTCTTTCGAAGGTTGGCAATAACTATGTTACACTTTTCCGAACCACTGAAGTCGATCCTTCACACTTCGCTTGCCATAAATCTTGAATATTCGTATAATAAAATGATATTAAAAGAATTTATAAACCATGATCTATTCTACTTATAAATAAATTTAGTTATAGAATTTTTTTCTTTTCAATCCAATGAAATAAGTTGAAGCCAAAGAAATTAGAGCGTTCAACCGAATAACTAAGGTTTTTTAAACTGTAAATCGAAACCGTCGCTTTACAATACGTTTCGTGAGGCTTCGTCGTTGTAAACACCTAAATGTGATTTCTTTTTAAGGGCTTTTTTAACAATCTACTTATTGTAATCCGTTAGAAATGCAAATGAATAAAGACCAAACTAGTTTCTTTCAGTACCTTTCATTGAACATTTTGAGTTTGAGGTGGTGTATGGGGTTCGGCATAATTCTTATGTAAAAGTGGTGATAGATATAATTTACACATAATTAGTTTATATATATTGATGCATTCTATCAAAGTGAAAAAAAAAGTATTATAGGTATGAAATGATCATTAGCTTCAATATTATCTTTTCATCAGCTTCGTTTTAAGTTTGTGGTCACTATAACAAGTTACAGTTAACTACAAGTATTAGACTAAACAAAAGGTTCATTTTAATGCAGAGGGTGGCGACGACACGAGAATGATACTCGTTGTGTCTAGACGTCCGACTGTGAAAATAGGATTCTCTACACAGTGGGGATCTTAATAGTTTTTTTTATTATCGCTATTCACGAACATAAAATACCAATTTATCAACATAGCCTCCTTCAGTAATTAAAATATCGTTATTTTCTAACGACATGATCCGATTTTATAATTGAAATTTAATACATATTGTATTGCTTTGCCAAAAAGATAACAGTCTTCATGAGATAAAGAAACGTTCATATATACCAATATTGTACGCTATAGCCGTAAATACAGTAAAATACTATATAATAACTATGTTTTTTTTTATATAAAAAAAACAATGTTAAATAATATATAATGTTATTTTATATCTAACACTGATTTAAGGATATAAGTTAAAATATTTACAAATAGCCACATTGGACTTAATTAAGTTCAAACTTGTACTTTTTAAAAAAAACCAATAGGAATATGAATAGTTACAGCAATTTCAACTATCGTTAGATCATGTGAATTCCTCTTCGTTAACACAACATGATTTCTCTCTTCTATATCGTAAATGCTTGAATGTAAATGAAAAAATCTACGAATCTAATCTGTGCCCAACAGAAAAAGTATATAAAAAATCGTTTCTTATAAGAAGGCACGATCTAACGGTGCAAGTCACAGCGTTATACAAAAAACCGGATCTGAACCATCGCCTCCAATAACATTGACCAATATTCGACGCTCCGGCCGTGACTTGAAGTTACACTTCGCAATTACCCACTTGATTAAACGCTATCTTTTTAATAACAAAAAATATATATAAACTGGCATATTACCTAAGATAAATAAAATTCTACTTAGTAACACTCCTTAATAAAGTCCTAGATTCACTAAACTGGATAACATCTAATTGGAACTTAAGACAGTTGACTTTACAATGACAGCTGTAATTGTACAACACATGGTTAATTTTTCAACGTAATGCTATCGTTAAAAGAAGTGACTTTTAAGATTTAAGCGATTAATTTTTAACTGCTTAAGTCACCTTAAAATTGTTAAGTTTAACATCAAAATAAGAATTTCATTCTGAATATACCATAACTCTTTATTTAAAAATCGTCAGAATGTGAACCCGATTGCATAAGAATTGCATCGTTAAAAGAAATTAATATCGAAATGATCAGGGGAAAGGTTCTGAAGCTGTGTCAAAGACGCAGTGGCATTTAAAATGCCAAGACCTGAAAAAAAAAATTTATCGCTTTCGCATATATTACTATTTAAAGTTTTACCTTAAGTCAATTTTTAAGTCTTACATCTGAGACAACGTAATAATTTAAGCAATATTAATTACTGACGAAGTTACTGATTATTACTGCTGCAATGTGGATTAATGGTGGTAAGTTTACGCAAGAGTCTATTTAGATAGACTCTTGCGTAAACAATAGTAAATGTCTAAACTATGTTATATTCCTTAATAATGAGGTCTCTAGCTAATGAATAAAGTTACTGATTATTAACATAATTTGTCTTAAAACGAGGAACACAAATATATTAACGACGTCACAATATCTTTTATAAAACTTGTAAATATAGACGATAAAATAATTTAAATTGTATATAGTTTATGTTTAGGATAAATACTATTCGTGAAAGGCCTAAAAATATCACGAGTAATACCTACCATAAACCAAAAAACTACAGTTTAAGATAAACAAAATTCAAATTACCTAAATAATGAAAATTTTATCAAGATACTGAAACTTATATTTTTTGGCACAATCATTACAGAGTTTTATTTTTGTTAAATAAAAATCCGTTAAGTTTAAGTTTCTTGTTTTGGTTTCGACATGCTATTACGAAAAGCGATATAGAGACGTACCTATTAAAATGTAGTTATGAAACAATCAATTTATGATCTCAGCGGACACTGATACAACCCAAAGTGTCCAAATACTATATTTTAGATTTAATTTCTATTAAAATAAAATCAAAACTTACGAAGCGTATAAATAAAAAAACCGTTTTAATCAATTATATAACATGTATTAATATTAAAATTTATTTGCAAAGGTACCATGGCAAGAAAATAATGAACAAAGTAAATAAACTATTATTATAAAATAGTTTCTTTATATGTCAAATTTAGTTTTTTTCTCTTTTCTTTCAATTTATTGTCCAGGGCTTTTTACCCTATTATTAACATCATAAAATTCAGGTAACATATTGTTATTACAGTTGTTTATTTTATCTTCAGTTCTCTATCAATTCAAGATATATTTATTACCAAATTGAATAATATATGCATGTAGTCCAATTCTTATAATCACATAATATATGTATGACAAGGAAAACGTTTTTAGATGGACATGATAACTTGAAATGAGCGTGAACTTAAAAGTTTGTGCAAGTATCAGTTGCATATTAATCCATGCAATTATGTGCCCCGACCGCTCCACTTGCCCATTAACATATTTAACACCTTGATATGTGTGAAACATCGCTGTGAAAAGTTTACATGGCTTTGCGCAACTGTTTACCTTTAAAAAAATCGAAAGGAACAAAGGGCGCGCTGTTTCGATGCCGCTCGCCCTTGGCAACCCGTCACGGCTCGCTCTTGCAATCAAACTTACCAGCAAATCATCTTCAACTCCTCATCGTTGATCCACGAATTTTATATTCAGCAACATAGTTATATTCTACAGAAACGTTTGTACTTAACTATAATAATATTTACCTCTTAGTCTTAGTTAGCGTGATGGAATAACGGCTCTCTCCTTGTGAGAACGTCCCTAGTCTCATGTTAGGAAGTGTACTGTTTATAATAAAAAAAAATCATCATGATCATTATTTGATATAAAATATATATACACGTGTATACTTGATATATAATAAAATAAGTACTTAGTAATTACATTTCATTGTAATAAGAATTTATTTCAGACTTAATATACTATTATACCAACTGACAAGCATACAAACGAACACAATAGTAATATGTTTTGATATTATCATTTCAGATTATTCATATGAGAATTGTACTTGAAAAAGATTATTACACTTTAATAAAAGCATCAATAAACTCCAGGCTCAACACAAACAAATATCTTAGAGTAGGTCCGAACAGTCTAACAGCTAGAGAATGTTGAAATACACTTTCATAAACTTCACTTATCTATCGGTTTCCGCATTATCAAATCTGACCAATAAATTCTAGTTCGTTACTGACATCGGAAATTTGTTTCCTATGTCAGATTAATTAAATGTACTTTATCAATACATAAGCCATTATTACCTATTATGAATAGACGACGTTTACTGACCATATCTAACGAAGTTACCAACCATTTCGCCCACACAGATTTCGCGTTCTATGTCGCCACGTAATAAATAATACTAAGTTGAAGTTAAAACGATATAAAAATTGCTTGGATATCCGCCAAGTTCACCAACTTTTGTGCAATTTTTCTTTTTCACCGGCGACGAAGAAACTTATCGTGTACACTCACCCTGAACAGAGTGCAGTGAACTCGTATATTTCGACTATTTTCAATATATAAATGTGTGGGAGATAGTAGTTAACGTGTCAATATATGTGGGACATTTGTCTGGTGTGCTTTGGCTCACGTAGTATGTAGTTCACTATATTTAAATGCGGACAATAGTATCGCGGTTGTAGTTTCCACGTAACGTCTGTAGTTTCCCACTTCTAATTGGCATTGGTTCAATATGCCCACTATAAAACATTCTTACTTAAAAAATTACCAATAAAAAGGTGTAAAATCATTCTCCATCAACTATAAGAAATCATCTTTTAATTTTATTCCATTTCTCCCCTCTTAAGAGATCAGGTATAGAATTTTTCCTTTTCTTTGATACTTTCTCGCTTTTATCTATTAAATTCTTTAGTAAATAAACTTTAAGAATTATTATAATCAAAACACTGTAAAAAAAATCAAAAATAATATCGGGATCCACCTTTTGAAATATTATGTGAAGTACTCGCTTGATAACTTTTCCTGTACATTTTTTTATACGCGGTCAAAAACAAAGACTGTAAATTAATAACCGAAATAATTATTGCAATTAATAGTTAACTTTACTTAATATTTAACTTTGTTTCTGTTATTTATTTTAATGTTAATTAGTGTTAGTGATATAATTATAGTTTACGTCATTTAATATATCGATTGCCGTTTTCCTTGTATGACGACATTAGTGTCGTAGATCTGGAGCGGAATGCCGGACGTCTCGGAAATTGACGGTAATTGAACGTCAGGGTTCAAATATCTGACCAAGCGAAGACATTTAACGTACCGTATAGCCAAGATAAGAGGTTCAGGCTTAAATCTCTGCGTACATTAAGTATACAACAGCATCTTTCGACTTCTTTTCTAATGTTATTATTCAAGGCTTTCATATCCTTTTATTTGTAACCTTTATATATTAATTACTAATTTACACTATTTCCATTCTTAACTTCTACTTCCTCATGATAGCACAACTGGTTACATGAACTGTTAAACAATGTTCGAATTATTATAAATTAACATTAATCATTGGAAAGGAACAATTTAAACTTAACTAGATAAAAATAAATTATAATGATTAAGTTAAATGCACTTTAACCTTTTATGTATGCATTCAATCCAATATGACCTTCGACGATAAAGCAATGCAACTGATTATATATATCTTGTCAAGGAATTTCTAACGATTATTGAACATTTTTTTAAATTTTTGATAACGTGAAATATTAATTTTTTCTTTATATTTTCGTGTACAGTGAAATGTCATTTAAAACTTACGCTATAATCAGTGTACCTAAAGCCGCGTAGGCAGCCGCGAAACTCACCTAACTAGGAGATTACAGGCACGTAACTGGAACAACTTTATGCGTGGGATTAATACTTAACCAGCATTATACCTAAATACGTACGTGCCAGTGATCTATACACGTGTTTAAAATTAATATTCATCATAAGCAAGAAATTTCTCAACAAGAGCAAATGATGCAAAACATTGTAAATTATCGAAAACCAATGCAAATATTGTTTATTATTTATCTATACTACCAGAAGAGCAATAGTACATAATGTTACTAAAAATACTTTATTAATACAGGTTAAAAAATCTATTAAACAAACAATTGAATTATAAACAAAAACTATAGAAAAAATTAAGTATATATATTTTATATTCTAGGCAAAACATCATAATTTCAATCATTTGTGTGATGATATATATACGCTGTGGTCAAAAATTTATTTTTTATTAACTATACTTTGTTTATGTTTTATATTATGTTATTAAACCATATTAATGACTCGAAAGTATGTAATTACAAGCGGACATGATGCGGGTGATCTCATTGTTTCCCAAAGACAAAGTTCACCGGCTATATCTAAATATAATAGTTGCATTCTCATATTAAGGGGTGTAATTACATTGTGTTTATTTTGAAATTTCAGTACGCCGATTAAAGCCTTCTCTTACGTCTAATGTTGTTATAAACGCCATAATCATACTCTAAATTGTTATATATTTACCTAATACTAAGTAATTTTAAATAAGCAAGGTTATTACATACATTCTCCAGAGTTGAGATTTCTTTCTTTAATGTAGGTTAAAATAGACGTCGGCCTTTTGTACGATTTTACTAAAATTTAAATACTTTACAAACGAGACTAGTACGTCCCGCATAAGAAAGGTGGGTTTATCTCTAAAATAAAATCAAAAGATTCAACTGCACTTTTACTTATTTTAAAACAGGTTATAAGGTGCTGTCGCAACAGGGAGACTTCTATGCATTCAGTTATACCTACGTACCACCCACACTCAATCCCAGCCTTAACTCCCCAATCTTGTGTAACATTAATGTAAACCGGCCGTCGTCTTTATCATTTCCTATAAGTAAGAGAGGAACAGATTAAAGTTTTAAAGTTACATTCGATGAAATTTCTCAATGATCATGCCGCAGTGCTGAGAGAGTGCAATCAACAGCTTTGCTATTATTACGACAACCCACACGTTTTGTTCCTGCAAACCTCAAGACGAGGGTTTAATGCCCTTTTATAAATTGCATTGTGGTTGTATTCTTCTAAATCCGTTACTCACTCAATTGTAATTGTCGTTGTGTTTCAAATCATTTAAATTTTAGTAGTAAACCAAACTACATATTTATTCTCGGAAAGAAGGCATCATATGAAAGCATGAAACAGTACACGAACATGTTTATTATATATATGTGTAAATAAGAATTAAATCTTGAGTTCAAAATAAGCTAAACCGTTAATGATTATTTTTTATTAATACTTCATTTTAAGATATTCACAATCCTGTATGAACAGACAACTAATAACTTTACGGTATATTAAGTGATATTATAACTAAGGTTAATTTCTTTGATATTTATGAAATTATTGAATTCTTTTCAAGTTCATATTATACTCCTTGAATATAACTACTATAACTCCTTGAAACACTGAAAACGAAATGTCCACATAAATATGATGACGATTCATTCATATATTTCGGAGGATTCTTTTAAATCTCGCTTATATACAATACTACCAATTCTTGAAGTATAAGTTGGTTAAACTTCGATGAATAATTCTTGTTTAAATATTTGTTTTAAGTTTATTTGAAAACAGTTCATGATAGAAAGTTTTGTGTACATATATATCTTTGTATAGGTGATTTATTGAAAGCAGACTACTGCAGAGCCACGAGCGAACAGCGACCGGCGCCGCACTTATCAAATTATATAGATTCTTGTACAAATCTACATTTAGATGAATTCGCTTAACCGGGAGTAATCTTAAATAGGACTGCATTTTTCCGACCAATAATAATTGAAATATTCAACATTACTGTAACGCAATGTTTGCTACTAAATTAAATAAATATATTTTAAAGAAACGCAATTATGCAGTATAGGATTTAAATTAAAGTTCTTCTCTAGCTGAAATAACTATTAACTTTTTAATAAACCACAAAAAGTATCATTGAAATATTCGGTATGTAATTGCCCTTGTCCACGAGAACCGATTCATAAAGATATATTACCTTTTGTACAGTAATAAGTATGGCCATTAATTTCTTTGCTACGCATTCTGTAGGTTATGTTTTAAAAAAAGTAACGTCTATCTATTTGAATAAGACAATTTATCTCCGTGATTTTTATATTATTATTTGCCTACAAGCAATGTTGTTTAAATAAAAAGCACAGACTGAGTGGTTAGCAAAGCGCGTGCAAACAACATACGGAACTGGTTAACGTAATGAGGAACTGACTGGTTTTTTGCACCAAGAATAAAATCAGATATCTCAGTACAACGGTAACGACAATGTGCAAAAAAGTGACACAAAAAAGGAACCTAAGAGGAAGAACCAGTCGATACTTCTTAAATGCTTATTTACTGAAACACTTATAACATCTACAATTTATAATTAATTTAGTCTACATTCTAAGTAAAAGGAGCCATAGGGACGTCGAGAGTAAACAAAATAATACAATTTCAGAAAACAATTGCGGCAATTCAAAAAAAATTAAGTATAATGATGTGTGCGAAAAATTTATAAAATCTATAAGTATTATATACATAGCTGTAGAGTAAAATAAAGAGAAAGGTCAAGTTGAGTGCCTCCTTGTTCTCTGATATGAATGTTAGAGAGGAGAGATCGAGAGAAGGACTCGATTCCTTTGTGTTCTATTGAATCATTCCAACGCGTCCTGGAGCTCGCCATCACAGCACAACAATGCACATTAGTGACTAACGAGACACGCGCACCAATTACCAATCACCCATTCACGTGGTAGTTCCACATTATAATATTAAAGTCTACAAAAAAAAACTCTTTTTAGGGTTAAGCTCGCCTTTGTGACACTATGTTACTTTTATTAAATTAGTATTACTATATATATATACGTGTAAGTGTACATAAAGAATAAAATAAAATAAAATAAATAAATCTCATTGTGTCTCTTACCATTTTCACTAAATTTATCCTTAATTTCACAAAAATTTTTATACGAAAACAGCTTCAGTTTGGGCGAATGTGATACGTTTAATTATTCGTGCTTATGTTTATAGTGGACTAGGAAGCACTAGGTAATAATATAGCAAATATCAATTTAATAAAGATGCTTGATATATTTTATCACATACTTTTTTAATGATCAAAATGCTTTTTTTTTAAAGTTATCTTTACCTAAATTATGTTGCCAATAAAATTAAAAAATAATCGGTATGTAGTAAAAAACGAAACTTGGCGGGGGTTTAGTGCTAGAGGAACTCCTATGTTTTATGAAAAGGAAAGATTATAAAGAATTATAAATAATCATTATCTATTGGTCAGTTGTGAGTGGCCCTGGGCCTAGTCCAGTAAATTACTCCACGTGATCAGATAATATTAAATTTTTTTTTAAATAACGTCCACGAAAGAACAATATTTTATATTGAATTGTATTTTTTTTTAAATCACATTTTGCTAATATTAACTGCTCAATAAGGAAACAAGACCTTTCTTTTCTTTCAGAAAATACTGTGTTATTAATACAATCCGTCGCTCTAGTAATAACAGTAGTCTAGACTGTAAAAGAAAGAGAGCACTGTCCCTAATGAGATTCTAAGCGCGTTAAATGCAAAGCGTTGGCACCCGTTCCTAAACTAATGACTTTATTTATTATTCGGAAGCAAAACTACTTAGAATTTATTACATAAAAATAAAAATAAATTATAACCTAAAAGTCTAAATCGCTAATTATACTTTGAGATTTATATGAAAATTCAGGAAATTTTAAAATCAATAAATCAAGCATTGGCGTCGATGTATAGAATACAGTTATACTTTTATAAGGTTGTGACTTTGGCAATATTAACAAATTAAACAAATACAAAAAGGAAAATGAATATTCCTGTCCTTAAAGCGTATTTTCCATGTACCAACATTATTAGGTTTTTCTTATGTGACTAATATTGAATAGTATAAAGTAATGAGGAAGATGACTAAAGCTAAACTGACTCCTAAATATATTTTATGTAACACTTAAATGAAAATACAAAACAAGTTTTAATTATATTTACAAAAATAACTATTATTTTAAAGGTAATATATATTAAAAAAAGTAAAATAATATCATTTATTTAAGAAAATTTAATAGGTTTGTTGAAATTTTAGTTTTTTTATTAGACGAGCCATCCCCGTGATAGTAAGAGGGATAAGTTTGTCTATAACTACATAAGATGGTATATGCAGCACCATTTTGCGTTCATTGCCTTGAGACATAAAATGTTAGGTTTTGTAACCGCAGTAATTTCAAATAGGAGCTAAGAACCATTTAGACGGTCTGCGGCAACAGAAACCTACCATCAATTTTTCAAATTCTGCTTTGGTCGTAATCAATAATGTCTTATAAAAATTTTAATTTTGCTAAAAGAAATGCGATTTTTATTTCATTTCATTATATAACAATTTGAATATGGCTCATAAGTAAAGTTAAACGTAATTGTACCGTAGCTGGTGACTAGCTGTATTTTCTCAGTTATCTATATAATTTTTAGATTGCATGTTCATTTGATCTGTGACGTAATAGACATATAATCGACACACGAACTCTTTGTTTGTGCTAAATGGTTTACATTGAGGTTATCGGAACCGTTCGTGGGTTACGCACGAATGTGAACTTAGCATTAAGTCGTCTGGACACAGTTTGCATCGGCTACCGCATTCAGCAAGTTTCCAACTTGAGACATACCCAGGCGCCAGAACTGATTATTTCCACGAGATTAGAATAAATAGCGTACGCATGATAATAACATGGTTGTACTCGCTGATTACTCGCACTATTTTGCATGAATTGATTAAATATTTTGCATCGCGATTCTTGTACACTGTTATTTCTTGGCACTCGATCATGTTTGCGTAATTCTTTAACGAAGCGTTTATTTATCGTTGTAAATCAAATTTGCTTTACTTAATATAATATCGATTCTCTTGATTTGCCATTGACGTGATATTCTAATTGAAATACATACCCAATTCAAAAGTGCAACGTTGTTATTGTAATATATTAAAAAAAGGAAATTTTTTATTCTTAGCTTATAACAACATCAAACAATAACATTATCACAGTTTCAATGATGTTTTTAGTTATAATTTGTTGGCGAGACAATGTAAATTACCTTTGTATTATGAGACACAAATCAGACATACCCGTTAAATATATCAACGTAATCTATAAAGATTTAACCAATTTAGTTATAATGTCAATAATTTCTATTTGTCTCTTATTTTTCTAGTTTCATTCTACTGATACCTTGATATGTAATTATATGTTCAGAAGTAGAAACGTGGCGCCGAACCATAAATAGCGATATATGCATTGCTTTCTAAGACATTCCTTTATGCGGCATAAGCCACATGTTACTCGTCGATCCGATGAGATTTTTTTTCATTTAATTTTTTTTATCCGAGACGTTACAAACATAATATTTAAAGTTTAAATTATGCTTCTTAAATGTAGCTACAATAAATCAATATTTGTATAACTATAGAGCACCTGCTACAAGATTATTCATCGGGTTAAAACTTACTATTAAAAGTTAGTAGATGTTTTGAACATATACAAAAATACGTTAAATAAAACCATGAATTTAAACTTTTACTATAGAACGTTTGATTGAGTTGACTACTACACTTTTAACGTAAACGCCTGACTTTTTAAATCATTCTCTAATAATATGATAGATATAACCTTGTAATTCACTTCTTAAAACGATAACTAATTATTCATATTACCGATTACTAACCATTACGATACGTCGTTTAAACTTTTCATTATTTTGTTGCAGAACACCCGCTGCGTTGAGACCCCTAACGACAACTGGTGCCCAAACCACCAAGAACAACTTCTTGTTGTCGGTGAGCGAACTGAACCGGGAACATCGGACAAACCCACATACAGAGAGAGTACAGTGAAAGTGGGATCACAAAACATTATTAACTACAATACAATTGAACCAAAGGTACTATATTTATCGGTTTACTAAAAAAAAATCGTTTGGACAGACGTCATTGATCTTTGCATAAATAAAACATTCATATTCAAATATGAATACTAAATTGTTTTATAATTATGATGTCCAAATAACAATGTAAAACATATCCAAATGTTTAACAAACAATACGTAATATTATTGAAACAATTGTTCAACGTGATATAATTTTGATTATCATTTAATATTCCGCAGGTTAAAATCTTTAATACGACCCAAAACAATAACTTCTACATCAAGACAGCTAAGTTTAGCGGAAAGGGGAACTGGTACATTGAGGCATCGCCTGGAAAAGAATTTTGTTCGGCGAAGAGTAAAACATTGGAACAAGTGTATTTAGAAGTTAATATCGGGAACGAAAAGGAGATAGTGGAGTATCATGTGCCGTGTGCTTGTCCGTGCAGCGAACGCGCTGAGGTCTTCTCAAAGAAATGCAGCAACAGGGGCACATTCGCATGTGGTGTTTGCTCCTGTCCAAGTGGATGGTAAGCCATGTAATTCTTTCCGATATATAATTATAAACAACCTGCATACGCCAACAACGCGAGCTTTGTTCGACTCATCACTGCAAAGTTAATTATGAAGGTTCAGAGGCCTGCTTTCGTCTTAATGGTCAACTCATTTAAATGATGCTCATTATGTCTGACGTAATGATTAAAACTGCCGCTAATATAGCTCGATCAACATTAGATATACACTATTTGCATACATATACACATATATCAAAGTGACCTACATACTTTTGATAACGGTTTCAAAACTTTATTCTAATAAAAGAAATCTTAACAAAACTAGTAGTTAGTATTTTCACATTTTTATACAACCATAGTAACTATCGGTATAAAATCTCCAAGTTATATTTATCGTAGGATTTTTTTGTTAATTGGAATTTTAATATTTTAGTGTATTTACTGATAAATCTCCGTTGGTGGAGAATATATAGGTAGGACACTAAACCATAACGTTATATTGCCACTAAGCATTAATTATTGGCAATACGACAATGAAATTCACTATAAATTAATTAAACATGCCTATCTTTAACTCTTTATTATACATCTATGTTCAACTGAGTACTGATGACATACATAGACAAGGCTTATCCTAATATAATCTCCAATAACTATTGAACCAGATCTTTGTAAGAGGTTATTTAAATATAACTCAAGATACAATTATGTTGACTGCTGTTATTAGTTATAAATACAGTATCGATCTATTTCTTAATAGGTCTGGTAAACATTGTGAGAATAAAGAAAAGAAATGCGAGGGCATCCGTGGCGATCTTCAGTGTACAAATCCTGCAAGGGATGATGTAAGTATTGCAATAATATTAAATTGAATTTGAAGCTATTAAGATGTATCGGTTCATATATACTGCTTCATTAATATTTTTAAATATTAAAACAAAAGTTTAATTGTTGAATTTCGCAGTTTGTCTTTCATTATTGTTTCTATTATTCCTATATAAATCTAAGAGTTTAAAATCATTTTATTCTGCCTCCTTAGCACATCGGCTAACTACTTTCCTTGCAAATTATATAATGAAATGTTTCGTAACAAATATTTTAATTTTTGTAATCTGAAGGTTGAATGTTCCGGCAATGGTTTCTGCGGTCCCTGCGAAACCTGCGAGTGCTACACTGACCGACCTGGCTCCAAATACTTTGACCCTGAGAACTACTGCGCGGATATTTGCATGACAACCAGCGACTGCGACGATTGCCTAAGTAACCCTGCGCTCGGCCACTGCACCGATTGTCACTTCCCACTTATCAAAATGAAGTACAACGAGACCCTCATGAAGGAGACGGATAGCTTGGACCGGCGCGTTTGGATTACTTGCAATGGTACCGTGGACAATTGCCACGTAGAGTACGCTGCGATGAAAGACGAAGGCGGTGATGTGTACGTAATGGTGATCAACCTGTGTGGTGATCATAACAACGAAGCGTCTGTCGCGGGCGGTGTGAACGGTAAGCGATTCACTGAACAATTCTCACTTTATATTTATCCATTGATAGTAATTGCTGTCCGGAGCTGAAGGGGCAGCTACACGACGAAACTTATTTGTTAAGTATTTAAAAAAAAATTTAATCTTTCATGTACCAGTAGTAGCATTGTCATGTCGTCTTTTAACTTAAAGCTATTACCTATGAATATACAACTGATGTTCGGTTAAAGTAATGAAAAAAAACTACCTGCACAAACTTAAATTTCAAAATTCCATCCAAGATATTATAATTCAAACACTAGCATTTTAGTTTAAACAGGTGGAACATATGTAGACGCATTTTGTAAATACAAACGACAGGTGGATTACGTCTGTCTGTTTATCTCTGCCTGTCCTAAAGAAATAATCAACCGTCTGTTTGTAACTTATTCGCTCTATATATGACAAGCTCATTATCATGTTTGTGGACCACAACTAGTTGGTATTTGTTCCAACAATATATCGTTATCCTCGTCGGTCAACGAGCGTACCCTCCGAGGAACGGATACTTTGCCTTTTAATAGATAAGTTGTAGTCACATTGTTGTCCACAGGATGTTATACGGTCATATGCATTCAACCCTTTTGATGAAGTCAGTTTAGATATTACTTTACTATTATAAATGTAAAACATTTTGAAGCTGTGATGACCAATCGCTGTTTGTAAGGAGGTCGTACCCGCCTTGGCATTAAAATATTATTCATGACTTCATTTGAATAACAAATAGGAGCATGTGATAATTACATATTATTTTCATGTTGTTGTTAGTGACCATTCCTGTGGTGCTGACGGTGCTGCTGGTGGCGGCTGCAGCGGCTGCTACGGCCGGTTACCTGGTGTGGAAGAGCCGGCCACCACCATTGCCTCTCGCCGACACTCAGTACCAGAATATAGGAGCTGAAGACTGCGTCGGATCGAACCCGCTGTACATTCCGCCTACGTCGTATTACAACAATCCGACTTACGGAAAAAACTAGTGAGGTAAGTTATCGGTTTTTTATATTACAATTTGATTAAAAACATGGTATCGCACTCGCCCGTACATAACATTGTGACAATAGTTGTGATGGTAAACACCACCATATTATTTTCGTCGCACTGAGACAAGAAGTCTAATTACCACCACACTAATTTAATATTTTTTAATACGTCCTGCTCGTTTTGTGGCTTCTTCGAACAAAAAATATTCTACATGAAAGAAATCTATAAATAAATTACCTGTAACATACAAATTATGAACTGCAGTAAAGATACGTATAACTTAAGCAAAGGTAATTTACATACATTATTATAACTAATTGACTATTAACCGGGTTAATTTGATTCTCATAAAAATATTTCACGATCTTTATTAAACTTATAAATAACTTAAGTTATGATTTCATAAAGCGATAACATTGTACACAAGTGAGGTAAATTTACAAGTATAAGAGCTCAATTCAGAGTTTATTATCTTGTACTTAAAGTTGCGTAGCAAGTGAGAGAAATAGTTGATATTTACATTGCGAAAGTTAATTTATTAGGAATTGCTTAACGTTGGAAATATTATTTCTAATCATATTATTATTAATTTTAATGTATTAAAATAAACACTTTTTTCAATGTTTCCACTGCTGGGATTCGCTGTCTTTTCCTACTAAGATAAAGCCAAAGCTATGAATCCACTACAATGGAAGAGTGTGGTTTGGTGGTTCTCAAAAATACGTGAAAGTTCTTGTTTACGATTTACGGTTCATAATACAATTTGTTTTTAGATTGTTTCAAATCGTCTAGTGATTACATATACTAGGGCCACGAGATTTTAACTATTAGAACAGTGGGAGGTTTCTTGAATCATGAGAAGCGATAAGTGCATTCGTCAAAAAACTCTCAGACTGTGGTTTCTCGTTGGTGTCAGCCTTGTTTTTATTGCGGTCAATTTATAACGAAATCGTTGGACCGTTCACTATTAGCAGTTACCGAGCTGCCGGTCTACGTGACTTGCATCGGAGGTTTTATATATATGTATATATAACACAGACAACAATTATAACGTACATATACGTTGAACGTATATTATGTATATGTACATCGTTTCCTATACGCCGGGATGTTTTGGTAGCCCGCGTGCCTCTTGATAACAACATTAGGATTCTGATGTCACTCGATCTTTATTGTTATATCTATGCTGTTATGAAACTAACAGAGAACCACTTATGCAAAACATATTCTAATATTAGAGGTTATTGAACTTATAACTATTTATATTATCTGTATGGAGTATTATCGATATGTCGGTAATGGAAAGGGCACATTGCTCGAAGGATTGCCAACTGATGGAGTAGACGCGTCCCGGGAAACGCAGTGGAAAGCCTTCTATAACTTGAATCGACGATCAGGTGAACGTTGTTGGAAACGGCTGGATCCAGAAAGTGGAGTGAATAAGTTTGGAAGAGGCCTATGTCTATTTGTGGTCATTTATCGGCTATTGATGATATATGATAAGTACCACATCACTTTAAAATAAATGGCAACCAGCAGCAACTCAACTGCCATTGTCCAAGCAGAAGCTTAGCAATCAAGAGTCTTAAGCTTAAGAACTTCTACAATTTTACTAAGCCATGGAAATAAGCGTTTCCATATAGTAATTTAAATTATCATTATGATATCGCAAAACGCGATCTTTTCATACTACATAAACTTAATGTATTTGAAATCAAGTCTAATCTATAACTTAAAACGGTGATATATATTAATATATATTTCGAAAATCATTTCTTAATGCTCTACAATAATATCTAAATCTTTAATTATAAATAACTATACAGATAATTAAAAACGATGTAAATTATACAAGCAGTAACTTAACCATTATCTTTGTTTAACACGAATTACTATGTGTCCGTGTAAATAATTACTTCCCTGACTCATCTTTACACTAAACTGTCCTGCGGTACATAAAGCGTCATTATAGAAACGATAAAACATTACTACCTTTTAGTTATACGAATATATAATTTATATAAATAATAACTTCGTTTTCGTTATCTTAATAATATTATTTAATTAATGGGAGTTAATAAAACATTTATTTATTAAAGCTTTTCCTTGAGAAAGCAGGAGAAGTGTATCACAATCACCTGATAGTAAATAATACACTTGTTCATAACAATGTAACACTAGTTATGATAATAAATACTACAACGCATTATGTTCGTTATCTGGCGAGACAGGATATTAAGTCTCGTTACACCAGTAATATCACTTGTTACTACACCCTTCAAACTGGAACACAGTAATATTTACACAGTACTGTTTGGTGGCTATAATAGTTGAGGTGATATTTATCAAGATTGTCTTTGCTAAGCAGATCTATCACCAGTGAAATGAATGAGATTTATTTTATAGTAATGCTGTTCATTCAAATAAAGATATAATCTATAAGTATTTTGGGTACTTACGTATTAACGCCACCGCGGCAAAATTAGTTAGGTTAGGTTAGTACATTTTCGTCTTTTAGGTAAGATATTTTGATATTTTTTGACAACAAAAGGACAAGAAACAATTTTATTTTTTCAGGATCGAAATATCATACATAAGGACGAAAATGTACTAACCTAACCTAACCATTAATTTTGGCGTTAGTACGTAAGTACCGTATTTTGTCATGTTAATACAACAAAATTTGTTTGTTACTAAAAATTTATATTTGAAACCAAAAATTTTTTCTGTTGATGATTTAGTTACTTATAAAGAAAATACGAAAAATTTGTCATTTAAAATATTTTATTGCTCTATACGATACGGCATTAGATTTATATTCAGTCGTTAATTATGAAATGAAGCTAACAAATCAGAGGCATTGAGTTCGACGCCCACAATAAGTCTCTGTGAGCTGCACCACGAGACATAACAGACTATGCAAGTCGCTTTATCTACAAATCAATGATTTATACACTATACTAATCAAAAACAAATTATCTTCATTCAATCGGATTTTTACCTTATAATTATTATTACAAGCTTATTAAAGACTGCTATTATCCTTTCTCTCTAAAGCACTGAAAGGAAACAGAGTGTTTATCTTTTATTAAGATCTGATTCACATTTTCGTTTAAACGTTTAAACAAATAAAAAAAAGACATAAATATATAAAGATTACTCAATATTTTTATATTTTAGATATACTTCTAAACATTACTACGCTTTTTGTAGTCTTAAAGACTTTACGATTACCTTTTTTTTTATAATAATCCTACTTTTCCCTGATATTATTGTTCAGGGGTTTTTTAACTTATATTTACATCATTTAATACTTATGCTATCTTATCATCTACCATTACAAAACCTGTACACACACAATGTGTATACAGTCATATTTAAATATTCTTATTTCTATTATTAACAATAGTACATATCTTTTGACAATACACTATAAACATATTTCTAACTAATTTACATTTTATTAACTCGTTTAAACCATCGGTATGTATTTGTAGGCCTATTTCCTGTTCATGCAATTACCTTTAAACTAATTTATAACGTTGTAAAGCATTTCGGAGAGGATGCATGGTTTTCTTAATGACGATGGGAGGTAATGAATGGTATGAATGGGGGTGTAAGGGGTCCGGCATGAGAACTCATGACACCCAAGCCATTCTGACTGGCTCATGGTGGTGGACAAACTAGGCTCTGGCTCCATACCAACCTGCATTAGGTCAGGGTGGTGGGTGATGGCTTAAATCCTCCCACTATTAGGAGAGGCCTATGTCCCGCGGTGGACGTCTATCGGCTGATGATTAATGACGGTATGAAAATTATTTTTTTTTTACTTAATCTACGTTTCTCATTAATGTACATTTTAAGAGTTATAATTTATTTCGAGAAATAAATAAAAAATAAAAAAATAAATTTTTTCACAGAGAGCGATGTACAAGTACCCTTTATTTCTATATTATTCAACTAAGTTAACAGGAGCTTATCGGTAACGAAGGATGACGTTATACTGCATTCCAGTTTCCGAGTTTAATTGATTTATAATGCGCGATAAATTATACTCATTTATCATTTAAATTCATTATGTTAGTTCGTATTGTTGTTAAACTTTTATATGAATTATATTTATAAAAATCCATAAATAAATTAATAATAAAAGGAGCTGATACTAAAAGTATTTTTTAAAGTTATCGCTTCTTACTGACAGTTGGAGTTAGTACATAAATTTTCACTTACGTATCCGTGGGTTTGCCTGGCATTGGTACTTTGGACAGTAATAACATTAGTAAAGTAATATTTAAAATAAATAAGAAAAGTTAAATATTAAATAGGAATATTTGTTTGATTATAAATAGTATCAACAAGCAATAGCAATCTATGCTTTAGATAAACTTATGTCTCCGTTAGCACAAATGATTCAATAAAGCTGAACTGTCAGTACTGGCCCTCGTTAAAGATAAGAGTAGCTACCGTAACTATCTTATATAATTAGAAGCCTGACAAAAATAAACTGGTGATAGATTTCTTACGTATGTGTCTGACAAACGTTACAGTTTTCAGACCTAAGGCGCAGTCTAGCTAAAAAGTTTCTTCACCACATATGTTAAGGCAGAAAAAATTATTTAATACTAATATGTATTGAAACATTGCTACAGGGACAATTTAAGGCCTTGCATCAATGATAATATTTTTTGTCTAAAACATCCAGACAATTTAATCATAACTTAACTCTGCGTTCATAACAAAACAACATTAAAACATCCGTTTCCTTTATAGACTACAGAATATAATAGTTTAAAATTTCTTATTGTCGCTAAAGAGAAATGGTCGTATGGTCACAAGGTCGTTGCATTTATTCACATCCGTAAGACCTTTAGAAAAAATACAAAAACACTTAAGGCGGCGCGTAAACGTCAGTTTGAAAATATTTACCGGCGCACTGCTGAGGTCGTCGTACGCCGTGAAATATTTGACCTTATCTTTTGACCAAGTGTTTTTTTTTTTGTAGACAAAGCAGTATGGATTAACGGACTGAGCGATAAATCATGCACTCGGTCATTACATACGTATACTGATCCGAGGAATTGATGGCTCCGCTGTAAAAACTTACAATCTGATTAATAAATTTTGATATCTTTATTGTATGTTACGATCTATAAAAAAGGTTTTATACCTTTTCTCTATTTAGGTTGTAGAAAAAGATAAATCGCTGACAGTAAAATTCGAGCTATCATTTTACTGGTGGTCGTCCAAACACCGTCTAGGTAGGTTCTATCTCTACCGCTAAATAGTAATCTGCAAACATTACGGTTCCGGTTTGAAAGGTGTTGTAAGCTACTGAAATTACGGAGGTAACGACTTACGTCTCAAGGCGACGAGGGCAATGTGGTGCAGTGTATACCATTTTATTTTTATTTAAAAAAACTTTATTGCAACACTTTAAATTAGGGTACAAATAGGCGGACTTGATGCCTACAGGCATTTTCTGCCAGTTAATTTAGAAGGTGGGAGATGCTGTGGTAGGTGTAGTCTGAAAGATATCATCTTAACCATCAAGTTTTGTTGTATCGTTGATTAAAAATAAATTCAAAGATTTACTGTATTTTCCTTATCGACAAATTTTTTATCATTTTATCAATTAATTTACGTAGTATTTTTTTAAATATATACAGTGTTTAACCTCTGACATTATTTCATCTATGAGATATTTATTATCTGTGCTTAAGCTTGTAGCACCTTATCGTTCTCACTTGACCATATTTAGCCCCTTGCATTTATCAGGAAGCAAGATGGAAACAGTAAATAATTATACCTATGAATGGAAAAAATAAAACCGCAAAGAATTCCAATGATTAATAACCCTACTGATTTTTATTGACTAACTTACGCATAGACAATATGTACGAGTATATGTGGAAATAGATAATAAAACAAGTTATAGAAATAATAATATGCAATAAAAACAATCTGAGCTCTTTAGTACATTATTTCCCAACATTTTTGGTCTCATGTCCCACTTTTGAGTAAAAATATTTTCTATGTCATCCAGGAATCCTGATGTTTATCTAATGCCCCCCAAAAACTAAAGCATGCAATAAAATATATACAAATTTTTTTTAAACTTTCTAATTGCCCCCTTAAATAACAGAAATGTCATTTTATGGGGCCAAGGCCTCCCGGGAAACACTGCTTTAGTCCTTATTGCAAATTAGTACACAACTACATATACATTTATTATTATATGAAAGGACAATGTAAATGGTAAATAAAATACATACATAAGTAGTATCATTTCTCCACAAATTTCACTTACTGCCTTTAAACCGGAATGCAGTAATGTTTGTACACTAACATTTAGCGACAGTGACCACTAACTAACCAATTTTTTTACTCTTTTTTTTTTTAATTTTATTAATTATCTTACGTCAGATTTAAATCGTTTCTGTATTATTAGGTAGTGAATTATGGTTAATATTCAATCGAAACAATTCATACTTTAATTTTTCCAAATTATCGATATAATAATTTTTTTTACTTAAGGAAGCAATAAGACAAGTAAGGCGTTTACTTGATAGTAAGTGATACATTTGCTCATAAAATGGTGCTGGTTAAGAGGGTATAAACTGTATCACATTATGCTCATGGCATTGAAACGTAAGGTGTTAAGTTTCGTTACCCCAGTAATTTCACTAGATCACAGTACAGTTTTGCGGCAGATTTTAGCGATGATGATTTAATTTTAGTGATGATATTGTTTTTATTTCGTATCTAATCGTAATATATCGAAGGATGTAAGTTAAAAGAAATACACTACTAAGAAAGAACAAAGGATGTCACTTACCAAATCAGCGGAATACGGTTATTTCTCATTACATTGACGCACACAATGACGTTTGTTCTTTAACACACGATAACATACACGTTCACACAAATGAATGATTGACGCGATTCATACACAGTACAAAGAAAAACAACAAACTTAACTGCTTCGCTAATACCGTGGCAATGCACTTACAATTTATTAATGCCGTTTTAACTTACAGTTAAGTTTATTGCAGCTATGGACTTTTGCATGGCAAATTGCAAACAATATTGATTTTAGTCTTATATTATTAAATATTGTATTTCAAGACTATGGTTGACGATCAATTGTTCGTAGCTTTTACTTTCAATAATACAAAGGATGAACAAAAATTAATGATGAATTAGTATTTGCCGTTAATTGGTATGACAACCTTAACTATTTACTGCAAACACTACTGTTGGTAGGTCTTTGTTGCTAAAGCGACGTCTAGGTAGGTACCACTGCAACTCCTATTGCAGCCGCCAAACACTACTGTGTTCAAGTTTAAAGATCGTTGTAGCTTATAAATTTCAACAAATTACTGAGGTAACGGGACTTAACACCTTATGTTTCAAGTGCTGTGTATACTATCTAAACCGGCGTCGCGTTTTTATACGACCTCCACGAATAAAAAACATAGTTTCTTCTATTAAAAAAATATGTAGTCGTGATCCCAGATAGCTATTACCAATTACTAACTTTTACTTTGGCTTGAACTTGTTTGTCTTAATAGACTAAGTGACTAATGAGTCAACTCAAGAGAACCTATCACTTGGAAAACAGCTTTCTAGTTAGTGTCAGCATTTATCTACGGCAATGAAACGGTACTTGAAGCTAACTAATAAACTAAGTCTAATTATAAACAAACCCCTGCACGTTGTTTATTAATTAATTTAGTCTTAGAGCTACTGCACGTTTTCTTTCACCTTTTTTTTCCAATCAATATTTTTTAATATATTAAAAAGTTTAAACATTCAGCCATATGACATTTTTTAGTTATAGTATATTGAAAATATTATATATGTTAACTGGACAGCGTAAGGTTGGGAAACCTCCTACGAGATGGACAGACGACATAAAAGACTCTGGGAGCTATTAAATTCAAACAGCACAGGACCGTATTTTGAGGAATATTTTACAAGAAACCTATTCCTGGACATTCATCGGTTAATAATAATGATATATCGACTGGAGCAAAAGTTTATTTTGCCATCCTTTAGAGACAAAATTTTTGGGATACGAGAACTAAATGATCTACATTGTATAGAACAAACTATACATGGAGTATATCAGCGCGATTGAATTAGAAATGAGATCAGTAAAAGGACTAAGGTCACTGATGTAGATTAAAAGAGATGCTAAATCTAAATAGGAACGGGTACCTGTTGGAAGGACCGATCCACACAGTGCAGTAAGGCCAAGGCGAACCAACGGGCTATTAAGATTGCAGTAACCAAAACCAATAAGCATGTTTGGGCGATTATCTGCTGATTATGATAGAAATTTATTTTACTGGACAAATTTGTACTACTACCAAAAAATTCTTCTCCAAGTTATTTTAGTTATAAATGGTGTTAAGGTACGCTAACAAAACAATTTCAACTCCATTGAATACAATTGACATTGAACAATTACGTAGATATTTCATTGTCAATACACAAACAAAAACGGAATATTCTATTCCACGTTGCTTAATGGGATGTCAAGGCTAGATTATCTGTACGTCCGTCTGTATGACTGTACTGTACGGTGGCTGTCTAATTTACTAATGCACAAGTACTTTAGCGTGTACAGTTTCAAACGTCCATACCGCTGAGCGTAGCTAAGTGTTTTTTTTTTGTTGATATTAAACACTCGAAAAGATCATCGACCGAAGCTTAAATGGTATTCATAGCCGAATGGACGGCTAACTTATCGATTTAATATTTAATAAATTATCCTTAAGGCATACTGTAAATAGATAAACTGTTATGATAATACTAGTTTTCGAAAGCGGCGCATTGGAACGGTATAACAAATTAGTATTACATCCAAATAATATATCTATTAATTTCAATTATAACGTGGAGCTATATCATAATGAGCGATAAATCAGGCATATCATCACTTGAGTCCCGTCTTGATGATTTTATAAATTTCATCATCATCATCAACATCATCAGCTGATAAACGCCCACTAATTGACATAAGCCTCCCCCAAAGATCTCCACTCCGATGGGTTCTGCGCTATCTACATCCAACAGATTCATGTGATCTTCACCAGATTTTCGTAGCCGCTTATATATGCTTTATTATAATTCTTTAACTAAAAGCTATTTAAAGTCCAAATTGCCGTAATGATCGTCAGCCTTCGGAAGATTTTACCTTAAGAAGAAGAACTAAAAGTTGTTTCAAGTTTGAATTCCAACAATCACAATGTATAAAAGTAACTTTAATTACCAATCCAGTAGTCATCATCATCAGCCGATAGACATCCACTGTTGAACATTGGCCTCAACCAATAGTGGAGGGATTCGGGCCATTTTCCATCACGCTGGCCCAATGCGGGTTGGTGAGGTCCCAGAGCTTCGTTTGTCGTTTAGCTTAGGTCCGTGAGTTGTTGAGTGGGACCTTATACACTCCAATCGAGTAGTATATTTATTTAAATTAATAAACAAACGGAACGTAATCAAATATAATTAGGAGCCAACATACAACAGCTATAAATTCAATACGGCTTCCAAATATAGAACAGATAATCAAACGCGGCACCAAACTCGGACACAATGCAAACGTTATTAAAATTTCTAGACACTGTTAAGGCACTCTTATATGGAACAGAAGAATTTTCCTATACTTAAAGACTACTAAGTTTCCTAATGAGTACTTATGAGATTAATATAAAATATATAGCACGCTATATATTTGGACAAGTCATTTAAATTTAAGAAACAAACATTAAAATAAATAGCATTCTTAATATTTCCACTACTAAGAGTGAACCTTCCATTACATGGAAAAATTAAACCATTTTGGCCAAGTTTGGGTTGGTTAGCGGAATCTCAAACCTTAAGGGATTAATTCTTGATAAGATTAATTCTTACGCCCTATAGACTGTCTACTATAACATCTTCTTATCTCCGTCTTTAACTAACATTCAATTGTCATTCATCATCATCATCAACCGATATATGTCCAATGTTGGATAAAGTCCTCTTCTATTAATGCGGGATTTGGGCCATGTTGCAGCACGCAAGCCCAATGCAGGTTGGTATGAAACCAAAGCCTAGTTTGTTGATTACAAGAGCGAACCATGAGCTGGAGAGCTTGGTGAAGATCCCGTGAGTTATTGGTTGGGGCTCTTTACATCCCATTTGAAGGTCAATAAATTTAGCAGATTACGTTCTTTTTTAAAAGATACAGATTAAAAATCGTTCACTACGGGCAAATGTTAAAAGACATTACCGTATGAGTAAACTGGATTACGAGTAAAATCCATTAAACCGAAACTGTCCGCCTTTGATAAGCGGGTTACTCACGGCTCTACGAATGGATGAACCTATTATTTGAGTTAGTAAATAACCGTGAACTCGGTTCAATTATTTTTATTCCGCTAACTGTAAACCACAAAACCGCATCAGTATTTCAAAACTACTTGCAGGAAAACGGGGAACTTGTAACCCTTCATGCAGAACATCTCTTATTTATTTTATTCGATGAGACGACGAGACGACCAAAACCTTCACCTTGCCCATAACAACGCATCGCTTGTAAAGGTGATATATGATGATGATGATTAAAATACACAGGTGTTGTCTCATTACCCCAGTAATTTCACTAACATACAACTCCCTTCAATCTAAAACACAGTAATGTTTTCACAGTAGTTTCCTAGACGGTGACCGGTAATGGAAACCTACCACCTATTTATTACAACTACTGCATACAACACGGATAGTGTGTAATTAATGAATACTTTAATATAATTACAATGCAATTATACACTTTGTATATTAACTATAACAACTGGATACAGAATAGTTACCATTTTATTACTATACCTATTAGTACCTAATGTTAATTTATAATCTGTGTCAATGTATTGCATTGTATTGAAATAGTAAATAAAATTTTTGAAATGAAATTAATTATGACGATTTCGTATACTATCCCGGAAATACTAGTGACGATTAAATCTCTACGATGTAGACAAGAACATATGGTCATAATAAACGACATGGGGAAATAAAGTGACGATATTCGTCATCAGCCGTGTCATCGGCTTGGCTTTGTTCATTCTTTCCTTTTTGAGTCACACGCAGTCCTTCGGATGTGATACATTTTACAAACTAAAGTTCCGTTCAATCGATTATCGAGGAAAGAAATAATATATTAAGACTTAAAGAATTTATTTGTAGAACTTATATTTTGTTGATAGTTACTTTCCCCCTGACTCCGTAAATCAAGGTCCCTGTAAACTTCGTAGAAGTAAACATATCTTACAAATTACAAAAATCTATGGATCAGCTTCTTCAATATTATTATACACCTTTGTACCAATATTCTCAAAACAGTAGTTATGTTTTATTTAAATTGGAAATGTAAATATAAGTTTTACAGTAATATTTTATGTTAGCATGTAAATTAGCATTTTTCTGCAAACCTACATTTTTAAAATTTACTTCTGCAATACTAAACAACCGGTTTTCAAAAATCATGCTTTAATCTTCAATAACTGTTCTTACCAGTGGTAGGTCTCTATTACCACAGCTTTTATTTCTACCGTCCAATAGTAATGTGCAAAAATTACTGTGTTCCGATTTGAAGGGTGCTGTATACTAGTGAAATTACTGGGGTAACGAACTTAAAATGTAGTGTCTCCTGGCGACGAGAACAAGGTGGGTCTGTGTGTACCATTTTAACCAACACCATATGAAACTACTTGGCTATCACGAGATAGGCAAGTAGTTTGAACGCCGGCCTTCCATTCCCAGGGTACCGAGTTCGAATCCGGCCTGCACCAATGAATTTTTCAATTTATGTGCAATTAATATAACACCAACTAATATCACGTGCTTTAAGGCATGTATCAAATCGTATGACTATAAACAATAAAACAAAAACCAGCACCACGTTGTTATAAGCAAGCGTTATCACCTTACATCAGGTGAACGCCTTACACATCACATGCTCAAATAAATAATTATATGTTCATATTTGATATGAGTAAATAATATCGCTTACAAAATACTATACACATTATATTGTAGATGACATCATCTAGAGTTAGGTAATTTTATCTATGAGGAAAATAGTATAATAAATATAACCTATACATTTAAATTACTAATTGTTGATACACATTCCTCAAAAGCCTTATAACTTAAATTCCAAACCCTGTTCATGAGAAAAATTTAAAAATACTTATATCATCATCATCATCATTTCAACCGATATACAATATTATAATGGACTTGTAAATATTCTTTGGCTCGAAACAAATATCTGTTGAGTCATTTGTCGTCGTGTGATATATTCTAAAGATATTTAAACAAATGTGACTTAATTATGACTTAACTTAATGATTGGATATCGCTGTTTGCACCAATCCGTATTGGGCCAGCGTGGTGGGAGACGGCCCAAATCACTAGACTATTGAGGGAGGCCTATGTATAGCAGCATGTCTATCGTCTGATGATGATAAATGTATAAAAATACATCTCAGTTCAGTAAAATTATAATGATTAATTTTTTAAATATAGACAAGGAAAACTTTTGTATTGCTTATTACAAAAGTTATTTTTAAACTCGGTTAATTTCATATACAAAATTAGTAGAGAATACTTATGTATGCCCATACATATAAATAGTCAATGCGATGTAAGTTCATTGACAATCTAACTTCATGTTCATAACTTGCATGTAATTGATATAAGTAATATGAGTTGGAAATTGAAATAAAGGAAGTAATAACAAGTAGTCATTTTATTTATTTACATTTTATTTGTATAATAAAACAAAAGGAAAAACATTATGTACAAGAGACTCAAAGAAATCTTCCAGTCAACCTTCCGTAATGTGAAGAGAATAAATATAAGAAAGTACAAATAGGTGCCGTACGAAAAAAATAATAAAAATTAATAATATTGTAGATACGAACATGGTTATACAAATAAACTACATAAGAATGATATTTATTCTATAAGGTACAAATATACATAGATGATAATATGAATATATATAGAAGAGAGAGAAAAAGAAAAATAATATAGATATCATTCTCATCATCGTTTCATCCGATGGACGTCTTCTGTTAGATATAGGTCTCTTGCTATGTATAATATTAGTAAGTTAATTTGTAATATAATTAGATAAAAAAATTTAAAATATTACACCAAAATAGCTAATATAGTCTGTGGTAAAAATAAATAGCAAACAAGTAGGATAATTTTTCAATATATTTCTTTGTTATAATTATAGATCATGTGTCTGATGTAATATTTTTTTTACTTACTATTATTTATATATGTATAATAATATTAAAAAAACAAGTTACAAAATGTAGCTACAGGTTATTAAATGAAAAAAAATTAAACAATTATTACTAAGTTATAAATTAAGGCAAATACGGACCCTAATTATATATGAGGTGAAAAAAAGTTAATCAGTTTTAAATTGCATTTGTAACATTTGAATCTTTATTACTCTTCACCAAAAAAACTATCATGTTATATATATGAAAATTTCTACACAATGTATTGAGAAATTTAACAATTAAATTGTAGCTGTGCGTTCTAGTAAGTTAGGCATGCGTCGCCAGCGGTGACCGTCCGCCGATAAGAGGTCACCACTCCGCGGGTCGTCTTGTCCACAAATATAAAGGATCCGTTTGTCCATCGCATCGGACTGAGTGTACCAACAAAGTAATAAGGATGTCCAGTACATCGGGGTTACGATTAGCTGCAGATAATATTGATGACATTGGTTCATTAAATATTTACTGTGGCGGTGAGTTCGTGTATCGCGATAGTACTTAGATCAGTGATTCCCAAAGTGGTCTACATCGACCCCTAGTCGTCTATGATAACCTGCAAAGGGTTTGCGTCAGCAAAAAAATTTTGGAGATCCATGTAATGAAAATGAGGGTCCACGATAGTGGATCTCAACCCATACACTGATAGTACCTATATTTACCAATCTCCTAACGAAAAAAAGAAACAGAGTAGACCTCATTAACCGAGGAGATTTAAGATTAACCCTTACATTTGAAGAAATTGACGCCAAATGTTGATAATTTATTATTAAAGCTGGTTCTTCTCACTAAAAATATTGACTTATTGCTTATGTTATTTTATTTATAGTTTATTTAAAGTTACGTATATTTTACATAACA
>DWLS01000204.1:0-36633 GCA_018246255.1 Pachliopta kotzebuea | reverse complement strand
TCCTATCCCTTGAATACTTTGGACAATCTATAAGAAGGTGCATAATACTTTCTTCAACGTTAGGATCACAAGCACAATACGGTACGTGTTTGCGTTTAAATTTGTATAGATATTGTCCAAAGCCTCTGTGTCCAGTTAAAGCCTGAACAATTAGCGGATTTAACTTCATCCTTTTTAACAGTGCATATGCTTTGTTATTGGGAAGAAATGGTTTTGTTACCGCCGCTGTATTGCTTTGTGTGTATATCTACATACATCTAACTACTTAGATACCTACGTATCATCGCAGCTCCTACTTTTACCGCCGAATAATAATGTGTGAATATTACAGTGTTTCGGTTTGAAGGGTGCTGTAAGCTAGTGAAATTATTGGGGTAACAAGAGTTAACAACTAATGTTTCAAGTCGATCAGCTCAATATGTATACTATCTTAACCAGCGTCTTGCTATTGGTAAGCGTATCACTCACTATCAGGTGAACGGCTTACTCGTCACCTAGCCGCTTTGAATAAACAAAAACTATACAATGTATCTTAATCATAAAACAATGCCTTTTACAAAGTACGGTTCACTTTTAAAGACATTGAAGAGGGGTGTGTAAGAGAAATTAAAAAAAGGGGGGGTCCATGCGCTGTAAACTATGGTCATAAAGTAGGAATTACGTTAGATCGCATCACAAAAGTGCGGGTCCCGTATAAAATAAATCAGTCCTTTATTTATTCACCGCCCGTAAAAAAAGGGGTTAAATTATTCAACATTGCGTGCGAGCAGCGACTTGTGAAAAGTCTTTCCTGTAACAAAATATGCCAGCGGAGTTTATCACTTAACAGTTAACTTTGATTCAATTAAATAGTTAAATTTTGGATGATTAGCCGACAAATAGTACTGCGGAAACATTACTGTATTAAAGAGTGCTTGTGTACTAGTGAAATTACTGGGGTAACGAGATTTAAGAACTAACGCTAAGGCGACAAGCGCAATGTGATGCTGTGGCATATTAACTAATGTTATGGGCAAGCGTATCACTTACCATCAGGAGGCTTTGCTTTTCTCGTCGCCATAAATACAAAAAAAGGGGTTTAGATTCATTTAACAATATATAGTTGTGTGAAGTAACTGCAACCTACTGTGGGTTATATTTATAGAGAATTGCGAGAGACGGTCGCGATAGTACAACTGTCGCAAGGCTGAATAGTAATGTGGTAAACAGGATAATATTTTCCCACTGCTACTTAGAGATGGAGAAATGTCATATGAATAGCAGTACCGCGGTATACCACATCTATCCTGTCACCGGGAAATTTACCGCTAAGTTTACCAGCGGTAAAAAAATATTGAAGTGTGTCTTTATAATTGATCAGGTCAGTTGGTAAACCTTTGAACTAGGTGAAGATAACTCATTTATAATTGTTTCTATACTAAAAAAGAATTACACTTAATACATTTTTTTTCTATCTGTTGGTTATATTGAAAATATTAGAAAATTTCCTAATGCGATCGAATGTTGCATAAGTGTTTATTTCTTAACTAGTAGTTGCCCGTTGCATTCGCAACTGAAAAACTAATAATATAAAATTAATAAATTCAAAACGTTATCATAGCTATATATGTAGCATATGTTAGGCATTAAGTTGGCATAGTGACATACCATTCTGCACGGACGGACGCTAAGAAAGGGAAGATATTAGTAGGATAGTAACTGATAATTGCCATGGAAATGGGCGCAGAGCTTCCTTTGCTATAGCGCCATCTCTCTTTAAAAACCTTGAAACAAATCTTAACTTACTGGTTCCTATTTAAGACTATCAGCACAGAGATTTAACTATCTCCCTAAAAAGATAGCAAATGGTTGGTCACTCCACTGATTAAGTGACCAACCATTTGCTCGGTAACACAGAAGGCATTCATCACTGAGTGTGATGATTGAAAGGAAAGAGATGATAGAAAATTTGAATTAAAAAGCAAAATGATACTAACGAGCCTTGGCCCGAATTGACCAAGAGGAGGGGATGAATTAAAAAAAATCAAGCTCTAGATCCGTAGCTATATGTAGGAGTCGTACGAGTCATGAGTAGAAGAGAGAAAGTGATGAGATTAGCAAGGCGTTTACTTGGTGGGTAAATAATACGCCTATTTCTATCAGCGCTGGTTAAGATGGTATACACAGCACCACATTGCACTCGCCTTAACAAATATGGTGTTAGGTTAGTTGTCGTTACCACAGTAATTTCACTAGCATACCTTTAAAACTGTTACACAGGAATATTTAGTGATAAATATAAAAGCTGCGGTGGGTCTCATCTAGATGATCTCCGGCAATGTAGAAACAATTTCTTAAAAAAAAACTATACACTGTACTATTAAAACGTTATTATTGAACATCATAAAAATTACAAATACCTTTCCTTCAATAAATTTGATTCGGAAAATAATCAAAAGAAAATCTGCAAAATTTTAACGGTCCCACATTGCGCTCGTCGTATTGATACCCGTTAGTTGTCATAGAAAGAAAGTATAAGTTGTAATGAAGCAGTTGATCTTAATCTCTCTGAGTTTGAAGATCATCCTAATGAGCGGATGAAATAACCGAGGCCGGCAGTGGGTTCTGCTCATCCGGCAATAATGACGGCGGCTGGTTTATTTGCTAAACATTCGCGGCTTGATATTTTAACCTTTCGTTGATCCTTTAATCTTTCCTCTTTAATAATGGATCGCTTTATAGCTCGCTTTAACTTTCGTTGCTTATTTTAAATATTCGACCGGCTGTTTTTATGAATCAGTTCATCATTAATGGTAGGTCCCATACGCTGCTGATTTAGCTCAAATATTTGCTAGATTTAAGTCCAACGTATTTAGAAGGCTCTAAAGACTATCGACCGAGGAGTTGTTGAAGGAATGTCTTTACAAATCACACACCTGGCAACATTTATTAAGAAAATATAGTTTAAGGGTTTACCTTTTGATTAAACTCAACTCACATGAACTTCTCGACACGAATGCGCTTGCGAATCATTACGAGTATATATCAAATAATAAGCAGTAATTATTTACAATGTAGCTATGGATAGTGAAAAGTGCCCGTTCGGAATACCTAAGCTTTTATATATTAGCAACTGGAACATTAATTTCTTTATAGGTGAGAATTTACTTAGAGGTTCCGAAAATCCGAACTAACCTACAAAAAGTAACTTGTTAAGGTGAAGAAGTCGATTAATTTAAATATTTAATTTTAAAGTGCTGTGCAAACATTTTAACACTTTATGCACTAAACAAGCTGTGATGCTGTTATTTAAATTAAAAGTCCTTCTATATTTGCAAAGTAGTGTTGGAAGAAGCGCTATAAGCGGAAAGTATGTGGTTCGTTACTCCGTTTACCTTTGAAAGAATTTGTTTGAGGTACCTGTGCTCATATTGATTGATAACACACGAGCTGCAACGTCACACAGACATTTACATAAACGTACTAACTTAACACTAAATATTCCCTTTTCGCTTCGCCGGTTGAAAGCGGATACCCGCATGCAAATTTAGTTCGTCGGACAAGCGTCAAATCATTCGACAGCTTCAACATCAATCGGTTCAACGGCTTGTTTGAGTGTTTCTGTAGTTAGGAACCGTCACCGGGTTCCGCGTGTCATTCGATTATCCGCCGTTCGATACTTCACCGCCAATTTCCAATCATTGATGCTCCAATCTTCAATTTAACGCATTATAGATAGATCCATGGATTTGCAACGTGTACAAAAAAAAGGTACAACCTATACCATGGTGAACCCTGTTACTTAACAAACAAGGCTCTGGTTCCCCACCAGCATGCATTGGGCCAGTGTGGTGGGAGACGGCCCAAATGCCTGCACTTTCGAAGTAGGGTTATGTCCAGCTGTGGACGTCTATCGTTTGATCATAAACTAAAATTAGTATGTAATTTCATTAAAACTTTTCTCAATATTTTCACATTAGCTTTAATGGTGGAAGTGAAGTAACCTTCTTGATCTTCACCAGCTTCATCAGTTTGCTAACAGTTATGAACACTATCTGTTCTCGGTCGTAGAGAATTATTTAGAAACTAAGCTAGTTATGGTTTTACTTGTAAGCTGATGAAACTTTTGCTAGTCTCGTTTCTTTTTATTGAATAGAAAAACGAATGGAAAGAAAAGGTCTTTCGAGTTGGATGTATAGCAACATTTCTTGTGCAAACATCGCAGAACTAGCTTCATTAGCCTTTTGCACGCCAGCAGCGGCCGTGTTTGAGGATATGGAAAGTTTTCACAGAGCAATGCTTAACATCTACTCCGCCCGAGAAGTAATGTTTGATGAAATATTTCTTACATACTGTATATGAAATATTTGAGAGTTGCTTGATCATTTTTCCATCACAAAAGACACTTATAAATCTTAATAAAAAGTTTGTATGGACTATCAAAAGCGTCATAAATATATAGACAAATAGATATTTAATGTACTAGAGTTAAATAATTTAATGCTAAGTTTTCGCGAAGTTTTCGGATTCAGTATAGGATTGCCATTGCCGTAGAGTGTACAGTAAATTTCAACTTAGCAAGTTATTAGGCCGCTGTTGCAGTTAATAAGGTTTTACTGTACTTTTTATAGAAAATACAACTTATATTTTATAAGAAAACATATTTACTCTTATTTATAATACTCGCTACATAAATAGGGATGTTATTGGTTTCAATGATCTTATCTGATTTTGTTTATTACAAACTGTCTGGATTTAGTTTTTTTGTATGAATGGTATCGTAATTTTGTTTGTATTTAGCTATAAATCAAAATATCTGTTACAAAATTTGAAAACTGACTTTGATTAGTTGTACTAATATCTGTGATGCCAGGATGAAAGAAATGTGATTTTTTTAGTAGTTTTTCCTAAATCCACGAACGAATATATAGGAATGAAATTAAGCGTAGAGTGAAATTATGGAATTTGAATTACTTGTTATTTTATTAGGACGTTTAGCGTACGCTTTACTTATGTGCTGTTTGTGGTGAAAGTCCATCGATGTGATGTGAATAATTGTTTAAAAAGTCAGATGTAATCTGATGTAGCTCTTGGACTTTTAGATACAAGAGTGCCGGAGTTAGTTGGTTCATTAGGAATTAACGACCAATCGGCATGTTACGGAGGGGAAGTAGGGACGGGAAGGAGTTGATCCCTCGCGGGAAATCAGGCGTCCAGCCTGTGACGCCGGGAGTGTTACAACACAACACTTTACGAGATGGGGAGCACTCTCATAGTGCAGCCTTCGTCAATTGCTCAATTACAAAACAACATTTTCTCACAAAGAAATCTAATAATACATATTTCCTATACAACTTAATCTAATACAGAATCTGAAGGTTATGATAAATTTTTTTAGATCTTTTTCTTAGTACAATTTCCAATTTCTTCAATTCATGTCTACTTTGATGTATATTATTCCACATCAAAATAATCCTTCCTTGGCGTGCGTCCGTGCATAATGGGATCGCAACGTCAACTTAATCATAACAACATTTTGAATTTATTAGTTTTATATTATTTTTAGTTGTGAATCCAACGGGCAACTACTACTGTATGTATAATCCGAATTGGAAACCTTCTAAAACGGATTTAAATACTAAATTAAAAATAACTGAACCGTTTAAATATCCAAATAGTTTATTTACAGGTAATTTAATTTAATTTTATATTTAAAGGAGACAGCAGTCTTTTTAATTTTAACGCTATTCAACTTCTTTTGATTTCGGTGAAATTTCAGTAAACAAAGTCGTTATCAGGAGCATCTCCGTAATTCATAACTTAAAAGATCCTCCTTTATCTGAGAAGCCAGAGGTTAAGTGACGGCTTTGATCTTGAAGAGCTGGAGCAGCTTCGCGGCGGAAGATCATAATGATAACAGTTAATTAACTGCCGTATGTGCCCGGGAAAGGAAAGACGCTGGTGACAAGTGATGGTTTGTAACTAAGTAAATTATATGTTAGAATAATGCTTTATAAGCATTTTCTTTCGATATAATATTGTAGATTCTTTAAGAATTTACTTGAATTATACTAATTGCTCATGCCTACGTAAGCTGTAACTTTAAGGTTACTCGCTCGAAAGATCCTGATCGATTTGGTTAATTTTTGCGGCACGTTAGTCAGATCGGTCTAGGCATATTGTGGTGACCGAAATTCGATCGGAAATATCTAACGTAACTTCTAAACGGTAATAATTGACCAATATGTAAAAAGAAAATGTTCCCCATGGTCGATAACAACAAGTTAAATCATCGCTCACGTGATAAGTCTAATGTATGTTTTGGATGAAAAAATCAGATGTACTTCCAAAGGATCTTTAGCATTTCTTTGCGTAAACTGCTCGTACATTAGAAACTGCAAGATTACTGGTTCGATTGAGTTAGAATAATAGTTGTAAAGTTTGGATAGAGGAGGTCCTTCGTTGCTTTCAAACTAGCTGTATCAATCTTTGAGATAGATTGATTATCTGTATGACTTAGGTACATCTTCTGGACACACACATTAGAGAACATGGTATATGCTAGTGAAACTGGGGTAAGGTGACTTAACTTATGAAAGCGACAAGCACAATGTGGTGCTGTGTATACCATATCAAATAGTGCTACGGTAGTACCTAGATGGTTCCCCTCATGGGAGATGTACCGGCAGATGATCGATCGCTAGTTAATTCTATAAGCTTTGGATTAATTACCTTTGTGCCGGCGAAATAAATGCATCCATCGTCGGATATGAGCTCTATCGGATTAGATTTCAAATTGGAAATTTGATTGAGTGCTCGGTTAATTAATTATAGGTGACCAATACCAATCAACAGGGTTTATAACCGCGATAGTACCCTCTTCACACTGTGTACTATGCTATACGATTTATCGGAATGAGATTAACATTTTACCTTAATTTTTATTTGATATTAAATAACAATTAAATTACTGTTTCTTACCATCCTTAATAAAGGACTTGTTTGCAAGTTGAGCTATTAATAGCATATAGTGAGGAGAATAGCTGGATTTGGTCTCCGTTTCTGGGACGAGCTATACCAGCCTGTACCTGTCTCCAATCACCGAGGATGACCACCGAGGGGGGAGGCTAAAAATCTCTACATACCCTTGTCTTCTGAAGGCAAAGTATCTTTACGAAGGTTTCCAACCGAACCCAAAAAAAGTATGCCACTACCTCTTAAAAACACTTTGATGGTACATATAGCTTGATGGTGTTTACGCGAAACTTTAATCAATCTAATCAGAAAGATAATTTATGCGGATTGAGATAATTAAGGATGTTGGTTCGTTTTGCAAATATTCAAAATATAATGTCATATTCGCTAGTGCTTGTTTACAATAATAATGTTTAATATGATAGCTTAGTTATACACAAACATTATACATCAATATCGCGCGTAGAACTAGTAGAACAGTAGAACTTCGCAGAGACGTATATTAATATATGAATTATATTATTACTCACGTGGTGTATAATGTCCGTGGCGGCGTAGAAGCTTTCGTGAGGATCAGGTCGTTTCATCATGTAGGGTCGCGGGAACTCGGTGTCCTCGCAGATCTCTGTCGGAGAAGATAACTAGTTACAGATTTTTGTTTCTTAAATAAAGGTTCTGATGATTATTAATACTATAACAAAGTAAAGGAAATATTTGATATGTTTGTAACAATGCTATTTAATGGGAAAGTAATAAAATAGTTAATAGCGGAGAAAAGTTCTAAGGAAGTATAGAAAGTCGAACTTACTGACTCGAAATTTATTGACTAACGCTTTGTCTAGGCGTTAGTTAGGATATTTACACAATCATCCTATAGTCTCAGACTATCGAGAATAGGACTAAGGTAAGCCCTGCCTGTCGAGAAGGCGGAGACGCGATTTTCGTAGGAGATCTCGAACCTTACGTTACGAGGCAGTTTTTTCTTTTTGATACCCTAACCCTGAATTCCTCTTGGAAGCAGGGTATCTTTAGAAGATTAACTCCGCTCCCAAAATAAATGATATTTATACAAACACCTTATTTTCTATATGAAGCAAAGGTCGACTGTGGTCTATAGTGGTAATGCGCATTAACCTAGTAAGAGGCCTATGCTTACATCGTGTCATATCTTTGCTGTTCTTATTAGAAGAGAGTCAAACCTCTTTGTAAAGAGTTGTTATAGTCTAGTGGTTTCGTTTCGGCTTTCTACGCCGTAGGTACCGGATTCGATATAAATTTTTTAATTTATTCACAGTATAAAAATTAACATCACGAGCTTTAAGCGATGATGGCGATAAACCTTAAAATGAAACATGTTTGTCGATGAGGCCTACGGCGTAAGGATATCATCGCCTTACGTTGCGTTTGAGTTAAAATTGTTTAATTTTTCAAAGTTTTTTTTGGGTATATCTTGTGTAGAGGTTGCGGTAAAGGGGATAGGAGTGGGCAGGCCATTACCCAGCGCCTGGGGCTCATCATCTTTTCAATACGGAGGCGGGACAATGCCCGGAGGCCCGGCCGGACGTCCGCCCGCCGCAACGGGCTCACCCTATCTAAGAATTTCCCTCACAATGTTATCTAATGCCGACATTCAATAATTTAATGCATTCGCTAAATTAGCTTTGCAATTTTGCGGGCGGATATTCTTTTGATCTTTTTCTGTATCAAATTTTTCTTAGTAAAGATTTTTTCATTGATGTTCAGTTATGTTTTTATAGTTCAATGTATATTTTAAATTTTCAATATGTTTTGTTTAGGAAACTATTAATTATCGCCTCTCTGGTGATAGGTCTCCGTTGTCGGAGACCGTCTGTACCTGTAGGAACTAGCCACGCGATTTGATATATGACTTAAAGGACATAAATTCATTGGTGCAGGTCGGATTTGAACTCGTTACCTGCGGAATGGAAGGCGTTCAAACCATTAGGCTTAGGGAGGCACAGGTGAGTTCCACAGATCCTCAAGCCTTCCGCAGTGCTCTGAGGATGATCACCGAGGGGGTTTTAGTCGGTATAAATCCTATATAAGAAACTGAATATCTTTTGAACATTTTCTCAAAAAGGAGTAGGAACCATCGCAGTTCTCGTTTCTACTACCAAACATATATAAAGATATTGCAAAAGATATCAGACTATAAAATCTTAAAACATGTTATGACATGAATATGTTGTTATAATATTAAATTAGAATAATATACACTACATAGTTATTGTCATCTATAGATATGTTTTTAACATTACTGCAGTAATTTGTACTGTAATTATATATGTATGTTAACGGAAATGTATGTAATCCGTCATTGTATACAACTCCTAGGAAATGTATGTGATACCTAAAATCAATTGATTTTATGTGAATAAATATAAGTTGATTTTGCGATACGTTAAAAGTTAATAGATAGTTGATATTAGAAGTTTTAATTAGTAAGATAATATGAACATATTATTATTATTTTACGGTATGACTGTTACACGATAGTCTCGATAAGTGTTATAATAAAAACATTATTAACAACGTGTTTTATTACAGAAAACATTTACTTTATACATTTCCTAAATAGTATACGAATTGTACACATTTCCTAGGATTTGTATACAATGACGGATTACATAGATTTCTGGTAACATATACAATATAACAGTAAATATATTTACAATATTAACAGGCAGACAAACACTAGGATGTGAATATATATATCTTTTTCGAGAAAACGAGGAAGGTGTTCATATAGTAGTAAGTGATACGTCTGTCTGCCTATAACAAAGTGATTCTGGTTAAGATGGTATACACAGCACCACATTGTGAATGTCGCCTTAAAACGTAAGGTGTTAAGTATCGTTACCCCAGTAATTTCACTAGCACCCTTCACAACATAGTAGTATTCGCACATTACTATTTGGCGGTAGAAATAGGAGCTGCAGTAAACCACCAGTATGATACCACCACCATTTCCGTACATCTCATTAATGTCGTAATGAGCGGATATATTTGTAATGTAACTTAGTTAATTTTTATATTAAAATTATTTCCTTTGACGTAAGTAAGTCAAGGCTGTAAATGGATTAAGACATCTCCGCTTCAAGACTTTAAATATATATAAATGATACATAATGAACGAAGTGCGGAGAATCCAGTTAGATAATATCTCAGGGGTTTAGCTTGTGTATATATCCCGTGTCTGGAATAAGTTCGTCGGCCTGGGAATGTGGTGCGATTAGCGCCGTAACACCATTAATTTAGTCTACTGAGCCGCGGCAGTATTCATCCACCTGCGGATATTAATAAAACAGAATGGACCCCGCCACAGTTTCGTTTGCGCAGGTAATGTTCCCGTATTAAAACATGAAAGCGGCTTCACAATTAGCCCGTTTTAAATAATAATTCATCTTCGCAAATTAATCATAACTCTCTCCCCTCTCATCCCCGTAGCCCAGTCCTGCCGACGGCGCCTCCCTCCCCCAACCGGTCCCTGTTCTGTCCTGTTTTGTTTTAATTACATTTTTTTTAATTAAAATCTAACGTTGAACTTTCTATGGTTTTTTTGGTAGGTTTATAGAGAATCGCTTGACATAAAAAAAAAACATTTTTTTATCACTTAACTACTCGTACTTAAGTGGAGATAGATTGAATTTTAAAGTTCCAACTAAAACAAGTAAATTGATATTGCTATCTTCAAATCCAACTGTTGGTGTGGTTCATAAGAAATTTTGAGAAGGTGAATTTTCAATTTCACAGGATGTGTAGGTACCTGTGTGAATGGATACCTAAGGATGAGTAACAAACTAGAGACGGCCGGGAGAACTGAAGGACCTAACGAGCACTGTCGAGGGGCGACTGGAGTGCGGAGGGGAATCACGTGTCACCCGTAACAGAGTGAAACGATCGCGGTGGACCCAACAGTAAACAAGGAGTAGGATATTAAAGAAAATCTCTTTCAATTTCGCGAATATTTCCTAAACAGTAATTAATTGCGGAAATTGCTTTTATCTAGCTTCCCCGTCTATATATGATCTTTATGCACCTTCAGATTGTTTTTTTTTAATTAAAAATTAAATTGCGAATTGCTGCGTGTACTTTCAAAGTATGCGGCGTCCCGGACAAAAGGGATGCTGTTGGGGCAGTAGATTGATAACGTGAGGGAGGTATTTAGGATCCCAAAAAAGACCAACGTTCAAACTGTACATGGTTCAGATTTATATTTAGATATCTAGTTTCTAAACTAAACTAAGCTATTCTACATGAAGATTCGATAGTGTGTGTATGTTTGCTCACTGTATAAAGAGCAGGGGTATAAGTGCTAAGTATATTTTAGAAGCTTCCCATAAATGCGCTATAATCACATACGTGTATCATCGATAAAAGTAACAGATGTTTTTTTCTAATTTTTATCATACATTCCCCCGCAAAGTGGGACAAGGAATTTTATATTCTTTATTATTTTCTCTTTCTTATATTACTTAGCCTTACTATACATTATTTCTTCTTCTCTTATACCATTTTCTGTCATTCCTTTACAATTATCCGTTAAAATATCTTCTATTCTTGCACAACGTCTCCCACACTTCCATCACTATTTACTCTATTACATTTTTTTAACTTTCCTATGCGTTGTGCGAATATCTTTACTATTACCCCATTGTTACGGGCGAACATATTATACTAAAAAGCCGTTTTAAAGATCAAGTTCTATAGGTTTATAAAATATAAATTAAACTTACCGTTGTATTCGTTTTGATCTGGAACTTCTACGAAGCGTTTGCTCCTAGCGTTGCGTCCCAGCGTCTCCTTCCATATATTGTATGGTTCTCGGTAGTCTTCGTCCACGACTGTCGGTCTGTATAACAAATATATTGTTCACCACACATACATAATAATTTCCAATTAATTATATAGTTAAATTCGGACAAAAGCCTCCTGCTGTTCGCGTCCTGCGACTTCCCATCACCATCAAATCATCGCTCCACCTTGTGGAAGGTCTGCCAATACTGCTTTCCCCTCATTATAGAGAGAGGCCTATGTCCATCGTTATATTATGTGTGTGTTCATTTAGCTATATACTATATAATGTGTAACTCAGTAACGTGTGATACTATGGCCAATTTAATCTTACAAGCCATATTCTAACAAAAATAATAACAAACGAATATAATGAAAGTCCTACAGAGGTTTACGTTTCTAGTTAAGAATTTGGTTAAGTTATTATGTATATTCATATCTTATATTAATCAATCATGAAATTTATATGCAGTTCATCATCATCATCAGCTGATAACTGTGCTCTTCTGGATGTAGGCTTCGAGAGAAGATCGTTACTCCGATCTGCTATCCTCTGTCCGTGTTTTTCAGATTCCCCCGATCTTTGTTAGATCATTGGTCAACCTTATCGGGGACCCTTACCAGCACGCTTACTGATAATCAGCCGTCACTTGAGGACCTTACTGCTTCAGAGAGTCAGCTCTTACTACTTAAAATAGCTACGTGTATATAAGAAATATATTTAGATTGGTAGTAGTTCTATACCTTACCCTTTGTCTCACTCGACTTAATATTGCATTTATTTATTATATAAAATGATCACCAAGGAGACGCATAGTGTTCAGTGAAGTAATATATGTCCACTTTAGTACATATATATGAATATACTTATTATATTGCCCTTCTAACCAAAGCACAGTGATGTTCTCACACTACTGCAGAATCTATATGGTATAGTCTTACATATAACAAGGATGGATATTCAGTCCCGTGAACGTGGAGAGGATGTTGGTTACATCACATAACAGTATACGAGTTATTGATGATCAGTTTGTTAAATAATAAATAAATGCAAAATTGTTTTATGAAATTTAATATATTACCGTAACATATGTAAAGGCGGACAGTTGGCCAACGCGAATGCCAACCTGGGTGGGTGACGGCGGTTGTTCCTCGCGTTGTTGTTGCTTCTCGTCGGGCAGAACGGCTGCTTGAGGACGTTTGGGATCCTCCTGCGGATGCGCTTGGTGAGGATCACCGCGGTGGTGGCGACGAAAGCACCGCCACCCACCAGGGCGCCGCACGCCAGCCCCACGGACACCTTCACGGAGGGGTTTCTCTTCTTCCTTGACGACGGCGGCACGTCGGTCCGGTAGTACTCGTCTAAGAACTCGATGGACGAATTGACCACCGTAGGCACTGTTGGGGAGATAACAATTTTTACTAACATCCAAGAACCAATATTACGTTACAATCTTAGTATAACTAAAGGAAAAGACATTACCCTTTTCACACCTTCACAGTTCTCCTTTCAATGATAACTGAGGAAATTGACAATTGAACTGGTGATAAGTCTCCGTTATCGGATACCGTCTATTTCTACCGTCAAATATTAATATGAAAATATAACTTGTTCCAGTTTAAAGAGTGCTGTAATCTGGTGAAATTACCGAGATAACGAAAACTAACACTAAGGTGTTGTCGTCTTATGCGGTTGAATATATCAAGTTATATACTCAAATTTTAGACAAGGTGTAGTTGAATATTATAAACTTGAGATTATAAAACAGTTCGGAAGCTTGCACGTCGATAAGGTTAACGAAGTGCCAGCCGTATGTTCGGGATTTGGTTTCGGGCCAAGTTAAACCGACTTGCCTCCTGTTAATAAGTCGGCTGCGAAACCTTGTGTTCCCAGCTTAAGTTCGTTCCGTGCTGTATATATATAATAAGCTGAACTCAACAAATTGAATAACACAAAGGTGAGTTTTAAAAGCTTCAACCACCGCGCTATAGACAAATATTGCTCTTTTCGGCTCCTTTGAAAAGTTATCGATTTTTATAAGTACTTAACTGTAATTAAATTAAAATTTAATAGCTCTCCTCTAAAGGATGTTTTAGAAAAAAATCAATCTGATGTTATTTTTTTTTTACGGTGATAACAAAAGGCTGGTCCGTATGAGCGCGTAACTCCTCGCCTTCCTAACAAAGGCTCCGTGCTACTAAACAATGCAGTGTGTCGTGGGTGTGGGGCAGAAATATGGCTGAGGGCTGGACAAAAAAAAAATGTATTCAGACTCGGACTTTTTATAAATGGGCCCAGTAAGTCTTTCGCTTAGTACACGCGATGTTACCAACTGCCGTGCACATTATTTTTTCGCGACAAAGCCACGGAAAGTTAAAATTATTGTAAGATATGTCTTTGCCTGCAATAATACACCAATAATACGGATCTTTACATTGTACCAAATTATCCAAACGTCTTAACACATTGCGATCGGGAAACGAAAAAATTTAAATTGTGTTTACTGGTAATTTTTAAGAATTACCGTTGAACAAAGGAAGATGTTTCACCAAATATCATACCAAAAAACAATACTTATAATACTTATTTACAACATATAAAAATTTCAATACAATATAATTAATTAGACAAATAATAATCGCAGTTTCAATTCACACCTGAAATAGTTTGATTTCATTAAAAATACCCCGACTTATGGACAAGTTTGAGCAAAAATCGCCCGATGGCAATATTATATTATAAGTATCTTAATAAAGCCCCAACGAGCATATGATTAACAGTTTTTTGTTGAATTTTCCCGAATTAATTAAATCACAAAATATTATAAGTCAAAATAAAATAACTTAAGTCTATTGTTGAATTGTGGAATTAAAAAATAACCAGGCACAGAAGCAAGTAATCTCTCAAAGGTTAAGGTGGGAGTTCTAATGAACAGCACCACTGTATGTGGACTGTGGAAACGAGTAAAAACGACTTGATCGTATTAAAAAATGTTTTAAATTATCATCATCATCAGCCGATAGACGTCTATTGCTAGATATAGGCTTCCATCAATAGCCAGGTAATTTGGGCCGGAAAGCCAGAGTCTCGTTTGTTGATTAGCAGCCTGCACCGCAAGTAGATGATATTGCCTTCGGTCCCGTGATTCGTGTGTGGGACCCCTTACACCCCATAGTGGATAATGGATTTTAATTAATTAATTACAACTGACTTTTTTGAGACGCCTACAACGAGGCGATCACCTGATATGCTTGCTATAGTAAAACGCTCGTCGCTTTGAGATTAAAGTTAAGTCTCGTTACTCAAATAACTTCACTAGTATACAACACCCTTTATACCGGAACACAGTAATGTTTGCATATTACCTAGGAGAGTAATTATTTATAATATAAACTTTTCAGCTTCCGATTACGTTAAGTTGATTTTACTTTTTGCATGCATTGTGTTTTCGTTAACGTCACGTGATTTTTGTTAACAATGCTTACATACAATTTTATTGACGTGTCCCGTACCTGGTGCACGGCCACATCACGTTCATCATTAATCCACCAGCAGCCGGCGCCGGTGCTATTGGATAAATTACAAAAACGCATCGCGCAATAATTCACGTACAATTGCACGCGTAACTCACAAAAGCGATAGATTCTGTTTGCTTTTGTTCGGCGAATGATTCCCGCTGTCCCCCACCACCACCTCCACCACCACCCACCTATTGAAGGACGATTACTTTCTTCTATTGTATCCTTTATCATTCAACTGTCTCGCTCTTTATTGACAACATAACAAGTTAAATAACCAATAACAATTATAATAACAAGTCAACGGAAGTAACGCATTATATAAGAAAACATCACTACCGACATTCTCTAAATACCATCACAAATATTGTCTGGTGGTAGGTACCACCACAGCACCTGTTTCTGTCAAACAAGTATTTGATGGGAGTTAAATTACTGTGGTTACTTAACATCGAGATCTATGTGATGCTGCGATCATAAAAGAAGCGGTTTATTATGGGCGAAGGTATCACTTACTATTAGGGAAAAACATTACTATTTAGCGTTATCAGTCGCAGTGGTATCTACTTAGACTGTCTCCGACAAAAGAGACCTACCACCAGTATATTAAGTGAACGAAGGATGTAGTCACCATTCAAATTCTACCTCAGCATGGATACGTGATGGTGAAAATAGGAGTCAATATGCATATTTTTGTTCTTCATATTACATACATTTTTACTTTAACTTTGAATCTCTCGAATAATTTAGATGGATTCTATTGACTGGTGGGGAATTAATATATAATTCGGCGACAATCCGTCAGGTATGTAACCTTAATGGGGTAAAGCACTCTACAGATCAAAGACTTTAACCCTTTACAAACCTATGTATATGTATGGTTATATCTTAACTCGTAAAGCTTTAACGTGTGCTGCTGTGGTATAACAAAGTAAAAATAAACGCGGAGTGAATTCCTTAACTTGTTAATAAGTAAAAGTAGCCTCATTTTTAGTGGGAATTTTCAAAAGATATCCTGCTTCTGGGTAATAAGCGTTATGTAGGATTTATACCCACTTAAACTCCTCTCGGTGGTCTGAGAGCAGGGATTGATGAGTTCAGTAGGAGATCATCGACGCCTGCACTGTTGTTAATCATATCCTGTGGAGAGCTGCTACCTTCCCCAGTAGCCACAGTGTGCTGCTAAAGTATAAGACCACTTTGTGCTTGTCCGCTTTGGACTCAATACACAGCGAGCAAAGTAACAACTATCACTGTTACTTTATCGTATAGATCTATAGGTATGTACCTGTAATTATCATTCTATACATCATTAAATTTTGGTATGGTTTTTGTAATAATTATGTAACAGGCGATTACCAGAAAATAACAACACATTAATTACAGTGAGATAAAATTTGTGAAGCAGTTCAAACGCCGCGACTGCTTCCTTTAGATAAGGTTCGATGAAAAATAATGGACCTATTAACGTTCCCCGCCTCCTCTCTTTAACTCCCTTTAACCTTATTTCTGTTAAGAGGTAAAAAATTGCCAATTCGTGTCTATGATTACCGCTTACAATTCGCTTCGAAATGCTTTAGTAAAGCAAATTCAAACTTCCGCTTCGGGAGAGGAGTGTTATGCGTAATCCAGTTATCAACTTGATTTCCTAACATCAATGAGGGGGTGATTGGGTGAGATGGAGACTGCACAAGAGTTAGATGTTAAAAGTTAGAGCCGCGGAATTCTCGGTGAGATTCAAAGACTTTATATTGATCCTATATGGGCTAAATGGCAACAGCACTCTAGGGCTCTGGCTCTGGTATATTACTATAAGCTGTATAGAATTAAACGTATAATGAACTTACCAGATTTAAATGTAACTTCGCTGAGCAGAATCCACTCATGCTGGAATGTGAACTTGAACAGGATGTGCTTAGCGGTGCGGTTCTCGAGGTCGATGTGAACGACCCGCGCGTGCTCTGACACCTTGTCCTGCTTAGGTTCGTAAGATATGTAGTCTTCTTGCCAGCGTTCCCCTTCCAGCGAGAAGTAAACTTCTGCTTCTTTGAATAGCTGTAAAAAAAAAATTAACGTGAGATGTAAATTTTATCTTCTCTAACTTGTTATACAAATCAACGAGACTGACAAAACTATCTTTCACACTGAATATACGATATCAATCGGAATAAAATGCTTTCACATTACTATTATTACTACTCGGCATAAATATGGCTTTTGTTGTTTAAGGCTCTTTGTTGACCTACACCCAGAATGAAGATCTGTAATTACATCGTAGCATCTATCACTTGTATATTCACAATTCTGATTCTTGGAGGTTTTTGCAATCTTAAACCCTATTGGTAGTTATCTTGCATTTGAAGAGGTCACGGTATTCTATTATGTCAAAAGCCAGAAAACAGTGTCTTAAGTCTAAGCTGTCAAAAGTTTAAGAGTTTGCGTACAAAAGACCCTAGCTCTTCAGCGTGCTGCAACACTCCAGATACTAATACGATGGATGGAGATAACGTATAAACTCTTAGTCCATATTTGCGACATACAACACTATGGATCTTACTTCTTTCTCATGAACTATCTCCGTCGGTCTCGAGTGCAGAATATAGTGTAGTTAAATGTGCATTGCACCAATTAAATTTATTTTTAATCACGCCAAAGTACAAAGAAAAAATTACATGAACTCAATAGCAGTTGTAGCGTACGAAATGCTCTCACAGTTTTAAAGAAACAGCGTGAAACGTTTTAATGGAAAATTTCAATGGCCCGTAGCAAAGACTCCGGTGGAAATTACTTCTATTATAAAAACTGTAGCTAGCGCTACACGCAGCCACCGGAAGTGTTTGCGGGCATGGTTGTGCTACGAGCGAAAATCACGTGGCGAACTCTTGCGGCATTACGTTTTCCCGTTTTTCCCACGGACCTTACTTCCGACACCTTATCGTATTCAATCGCGAAAAACTGTGTGAGTCCGTCATATAATTTTAAATTATTAAGCACGAATGTATATAGCGATGGATTTTTTTAAGATAAAAGTCAATACTTGACCACAATCCCGCCTGGTGTTGAGATGATATGGTCTATGTTGATCAAGCGCATTAATCTAGTAAATACCTATTCAATCTGTTTTGGAAAGACTTTGTGAAGGCTTTAAGTAACATTTATATTTAACCAACAATAAAGAGGTAATTAATACGAATTTATTTTACTTAATATATCGATTTTGTGTGCGAATTTCAGTTTTTCTCACCGGATATGTTACTGTAAAGATACTGGCGTAGTGTAGTATACTACCATTACTATTATATGTATATTTACTGAGGCAATTAAATTAGAAAAAAAAATGTGTTCCAATAGCACGCATAGCTATGAGTTTTGTTTAGTATAAAAAGAAAGTCTTCCTCATGCCATTACCACAAATTGAGTATATGTTAAATGATATGTGAACACAGCTCACCTGAACGTCTTTCGTGAACATATTATTGGTGTGAATGTCCACGTAATACATAATCCGTGTGTCACTGAAGTTGAAGGTGAGTACCAACTCTTCGTCAAGTAGCATAGATTTATTCCAACCAACCCACCGGGAGCCTAGAAATTGACAACTTATTACAATCAAACTCTATATTATCTTTATAACATTGTAAAAATGGATAGTTTCAATTGTGTTTGAACTCTGAACTCTTCAAGCTTTCGATTGATCACCAAAAATACCATCATTTTACTATATACGAGATTAGATGTAAAATCTATTAAATATTAATTACATTGTTAATTTCTCTACTCAAAGATCATAGTTAATTTTGAGTGCTTATGCTTAGCTGCCAAAATAAGGTAGTAACAATTTAGATGATATTCTAGGGGAAAGGAGATATACTTTCACGGTACTGTCTAATGGGGGATTTACTTTAGATGGACGTTAGCGGATATTACCATCGGTGTCGTCGGGGTCGGGTAGCTCAAAATCGTTAGGACCGACGTAGGAGTCGGTGATCTGTCCGAGACCGTTCATCAGTCGTCCGGCGCGCATCACGCCGTCATAGGACAGGTCCTCGAACCTGGCGCCGCCTGTCATCGCCTGCATGTCCCCGCCTTTGGGCGCCGAGTATGCAACAATAGCCTCTGCGGAAACACGGAACCATTGAATAAACCGCCAACGGGCGGACGCGAGTCGCTGAGCAATTTCATATAACCTTCGTAGTTTACTGAATCAAACCTTCCTTAGTAAATAGATAAATGTAATATTGTGTATTATGTATCAACGATCAAAATTTGTCCAGGGTGTGTAATCGCAAATATGAAGGTACTTTTAAACAAAGTAAATCGCTGAGCGGGATTGCACAGTGTTATATATACAGAGCGTCGAAGGTTCGCGTTGCTAGATCGCGAGCTTTGAAGTAACCACATACAGTGTTACCTACGTTCAATGATAACAACAGGTTGACCTACGTTTCCATCGGCAACCGTAGAGCTCCACCCTCATGCACGCAGTCCGGGGGTGGTCGGCGAACGGGAAGAACCTCACTTTGGAGGCTATGAACGGCGACTCGAGGACGGACTTGTTCGGCGTGTACGTATTGACATTACCGGGGATCAGCTGTGAAACGTCACTTGTATATAATTTTATATAAAACGTAATTATATATGAATATATTATCCATCTCTTTCACTCAGCTTTCTCTTGTCCTGGAACCGAAGAAGCTCTAGACAGCAGTGGCAAAGAGCGTCAACTTCAACCGATAACAAAACATATTATCAATGTTCGATCCATAGCTATCTTCTGAACTAAATAAAGAAGAAGAACTAAGGCTTCTTTAAATTAAATACAGTACGTATCTGAATTTATTTATGTATAATTTAAATATGTATCTAGTTATGGATGCTCATCAGTGCTGCCAAATAATGTGTTAACTAAATTTTAAGTAACTAATGTTACTAGTTAACTTTGTAGAATTAATTATAATTATTTTATCAATGTAATAATATCTAAGTATTAACTGTATTTAAGTTAATTATATTACATTACGATTCGTTAAGATTTGTTAACGACAGTTCCGCTTTGTTGGAACTTCATCCTTTCCACTAGAATTAATGAGACATTCATAAGTTTTATATTGAACGCTTGTCGTTTTATATTGTTCTTGTATTTATAAAGAGTCGAATGATTTTTTATTTGTATTAGTGATAACACTAGCCTTGTAATTGATGAATAATCAAGCTTGGTATATAAACACCGTTAGTGAGCTCAAATCTTTAGTATTCTGCGTTTTGTTCTGTTCAAGTTGTTAATCTGTATTAAACTGATTATCTCCGTATTGCAAGTTTAATATTTCACATGAATCCTGGCGAAAGCTCTGGCCAACCTCTGACATATACTATGTTAGTTTATATTATTTTATGTATTGCTTATATTTGCTTCTTATCTCAACAAACGTAACTGTTTTGTAATTATATATTTACTGTAATCAACAAATGTTCTCACATACTTATTCTTGACTTTTCTGAACTTGCTATTTATTTATTTTATGTCTCTTGTCCTACTGAGTTGCCTAACGGAAATCTCTTGTGGCGATAACGTCGCTTTTGCCCATATTTAGCTTATAAGTTTAGTTTAAGTGAATTAAATGTATCGTAAGTTATAAAGAATTTATCAATCGATAGATTCTTCTCCAATAAAATGTTAACCTGAGTAATTATTTTTGAAAATTGTTTTTCACAAGTTTAATGTTTAATAATAGACTAATTAAAAGACAGCAGTCCTAACCGGCTTAAGCAGATATTGTAAACGAAAGTTAATGAACAGGATTTAATGTAAAATCGGGAATTGTTATCTGTAAAGGTTGGCACCGTTTGACATTGTGTCGGATTTCACGGCGCTGGGGGACTAATTTGAAGTAAGGCGACCGTTGCCTTTGCAACCGGAACCGCGCAAAATCCACAATCTACGTACTCATTCGCACAGAATTGTTAGCACGACTTGCCGCCAAGCATTTGTGCATCGGAATATCTTACTAATCACATTTCCGATGGTGAAAGCTTCAATAATTCCCCTTTTGCTACATTTTTTTGGATGGTCCAATAATTCACATTCAGTAAGAGGAAATCATTAAAATTGTCTCGCATTAATAATACCAAGGTAACGCTTCATAGTACGATTGACCTCGGCTGTTGCAATTATACTCACTCCCACTCAAAACAATGTTTACTAAGTTATAAATAGACGTGTGGGACGAGAGCACGTTATTCACATGTATAAGTACCCATTGAATTATCCCTCACCCTTTCTCTTCCATCTTTATGTCCCTCTCCTAATCCTTTTTCTATCAGCTTTCTCCTCTCCCTTATTTATATTAACGATTTCAGCTTGCGGAGTCAAGATCCGCGAACTCTAGGACCGATGAAGCCTACGCCGCCATAATAGTGGCCGAGACCCAATAATCGAAGAAAAAAATACGCTATTTCTTCGTTGTTAATTTTAAAATCAACTTCCCTCTTACATTTTTCATAACAACCTTAAACATTGTGAAAGTATTTACTTTGATATTAGTTTCGTAACAATTATTTCAATTACTAATGAATGCTGAACAAAGGAATAATTTATTGGATACGAACTGTCCAACAGGTAACCAAGCAATCAAGTGTCTAATCCACGTCTCGAGATGCGAAACTTAATTGTTCCCATCGCCGGTTTTGTGAAACTTGTGGACCCTTTGCCACCTTACAAGAGGTCACAACACCTCGCTCTGAGCTCGGTTTCGTCTTCGAGTTGCACCGGGCCTTCGGCCTTTTATCCTGCATTACACGGATGGGGATTGTTCGCAAGTTCAAATTACTGAGACAGATTTGTGAATCTGACAGCCGACGTTATGTTGTTATTTATAACAGTGTAAGTAAAGCTTTGATCCACAAAGTTAATCTACCGCATTAAAAGGAGGTAATAACGGTGCTTTATCCGTAGAACTTTCGTGCGACGTTAGAGAATACTTGAAAGGAGTTTAATAAACAATAGTTAAGATATACGGTTAAACCTTAAGAAAATATTATTGTATATAGTTAAGATACTAGAAAGTTACATACAGCTGTACTCACTCTGCTTCCATTGAAATCGTTGTATTTAGCCCAACGATTGAGGCTGTCGCGCCAGTACTCCAGGGAGTATTTCTCGACGTACTCCACACCTATGGTGTTGGCGAATCGTCCTTGTGTCTCTGTAGCTGTGATGAGATACTCATCATGCAAATCTATTTCTAAATATTGTCGGCTCCCCGGGTCAATTAATCCGTTGGGGCACCAGGCGCCGCCTCGCAGCTCTGTCCGGATCCTGTACGTAGAAAAATATGCAAAGATCAATGTTATGTATATTGTTTGATTGTGTAAATTATAACTATTTGAGAGTCAACAAGGTCAAATCTAACCAAGATTTCGTGTCAGTATCTTTAGTAGGATCTCATGTCAATGCATGGTTAAGTTAGCTTAAGGTAACACAGCTGCCTCTGAGTGAGATGCCTCTTTTTTCATATCTCATTTTAAAACGAAGGAACCCCGAAAGTCTTTTGTTGCATAACAATCGCTCTGCATTCGTATGAAAATTTAATTCTGCCGTTAATCGTTCTCCAATGGGAGACGAGAGACGGGATACAGAATATGGGATCTTATCAGGCTTTGTGTTCTATTGTGTCACATCGAGCTCATGTGGCCTTAAGCTTCGGATGTGAGACCTCTTGTTAATGTTTCTGGTGAGCTTCTTCCTCGCGGTATTCCAATTCACAATTATCCAACAACCAGGTGATATTGTCTCTAGCCCTGTATTCTCGGGCTATCGAGAATAGGAATGAAGTAAGCCGTGCCTGTTCGAGAAGGTAATTGAAAGGGTTACCGGGTTCGTGGGCTTTGAGTGGGACCCTCACTATCCCTTAATCGCCTGTGGTGGATAATAAGTGGGAAGTGGTGTCGTATTTTGTCGGATCACACAATAGAAGCTGGGAAGAAATAACAGCACTTCCCGGGATGTGCTCAGCAGAAGTGCAGGTAGGCTTTAGTAAGTTCCGTAGGAGATCCCGGGCTCTTTGCAATCTACCGAAATGACCACCGAGGGGATTATAGTGGGTATAAATTCTATATAACCCAGGCTTCCTTCACAGATGGAGGGTATTTTTTGCGGACTTTTATGAAGTGCATATTAGGTATCAAGTTCTTAACTCATCAGGTATATCACTTTTTCCTTGATTTTTCTAATACCTGATGTTTATTGTTGCTAATCTTTTGATTATCTAGTCAGTGCTGGTCTCGTGTACCTGGAGTCTATAGCTTAAATCTTTATAATTTTAGCTATGATATTTGTGAGCAGTTTCTGTTGCTTTCTAATTTCATGTATAATTACGTACTATTGCTGTAGTTGAGTGGATAAACGTGTACTATAATTATTACGATACATACCTAGAACTAAGCGGGGATACACTTTGATCGTAGCTGGTGCTGGCGCTCAGGGAGTCGTTGGAGATCTTGCCGCTCTCCATGCCCAAAGCGACGTCACATTTTCCACCTTCGGCTGTTGACAAATATTAAATTTTTTTATTAAAAAGCCGATGAGCAAGACGTTCACCTGATGGGAAGTGATACTCTTGCTCATATGTCACTGGTTAATATTATACACAGCAATACATTTTGTCGCTTTGAAACGTTAGTTGTAAAGTCTCATTACCCCAGTAATTTCACTAGCATAGAACAACCTTTAAATCAGAACCCAGTAATGTTTGATTAATATTCGGCTGTAGAAATAGCAGCAACGGACTACCGTCTAGATGAGTACCAATCTATCCAGACTATCTATGGTATCGGAGACTTACTACCGGTTAAGTTTGTGTATACCATCAGGCAAAGGTACGTGGGAGACGAAATATGTTATGTTGTGGGGTGTATCAGTGACATGATTCCTTTTGCGAGTGGTACGTAGTGTAGGTGAGGGCGGGCGGCTTTTCGCTCCCCGCGCTTTGTTTGCTCCCCGCTTTTTATTAAAACTCAAGCAAAACACGCCGCCGCGGTACAAAGGGGAAATATTCAAATTTTTCTCCGTTGACGGAATTATTTTAACACACGCCATTTTATTCTTCGTTACCATATTCTTGAGTTTATCGCATTTCAAGATTCACCGAGACAATCTCATTTATTCGCAATATTTGCAAATAAATATTTTGCGATATGTTATTCCTTTCGTTCGTCTACAATCGCTTTATGTTATCGAGGCGCGTCTAATCTGTATTCTTATTTTCGGTGAAAAAATCTTTTTACCAGATTCGTTTATTCTAGTTTCATAAGTTACGATCAGATTATTAAAAGCAAATTGATTGATTTTTGTTATATAATCATCAGCTAATAATATACATCAAAGATCTCCTTAGCTATTGGTTCTGCATTGGAGCATTCTGTGGATTTCAATGACAGTTACTAACTTGTCGGTCCATCTAATAAGGAATTTTCCAATATTGCTTATAGTACGTGAGATGTGTCCTACGAGAAATATGTTCTACTAGATGATAGGAATCAAAATATTAATATTAAGTATGTTTTAAATTATAATAAAGTGCCTGAATTTAACAATGAGGAAGCAAAGATGATCAATGAAGGCATTAAAGTAAGCTTTTATGAATAGCCGTGCTACAGAGGCGGCTTCTTCCCTTAGACAATTGTTGTCTTTATTGCCATTGAATTAATTTATATTGTGATCATTTAATACTTGTAGACTAATTTATTATTATTCTTAAGTATTTTCAAGCAGCTGAGCTCAACCATTCTCAGCAATCCTTGATATAGTATACCCATGTAAAGGGATCTAAGTTTAAAAGTAGAAATGGTCATAGTCATGAGATCCACAAACGCATAAAATGTTGGATAGTCCAACAGGACTTTACAAATATCGATTTACTAACATAAAATACTGTATTATTTACATGTAATAGTACCATTATGTATTATAAATATCGGAATCTATCTCCGGACGGAAAACAATAGAAATGGACCGGAGTTTGCGTATGTTAGGAGTAGGGGCCCGTGTTGACTCGGGTTATGGAATGTTGATGCAAAGTATGTTCAGGTTTGTTTATATGAAATATTTCTACTGGAACAAAGACGACGTGCACTCGGAAATAAGTAATACGCTTCGCATAACAATACGGCACTTGTAAGGTATTTTATTCAGTAAGAAATTTCAACTATTAACTTCCTCAACTTTTGTAGTAGACTGTTTAAGTTATCACTGCAACGTAAATTTCAGCTGAGGAGATGATGATTTCATGAGAGGAAGAGCAAGGCGTTCCTGATGGTAAGTTTTACGCTTGCCCATAATATCGTGGTAGTTAACAAGATATACACACCACCACATTGCGCTCGTTGCCTTGAGACATAACATGTTAAGTCTCGTTACTCCAGTAATTTGACTAGCATACAGCACCCTTCAAACCGGAACACAGTAATGATTGCATATTACTATTAACTAGTCGGTTTCCGACAACACAGAATTACCACCAGTATTAAATTAAACCAACCAAAAGTTACAATCGGACATTAGTTAGTATGTTTATACATCTATTATTCGATCGATAAAAATTATTAAATCTCGTCTAGTTATGACTACTGTAGTCTATTAAACAGGAATGGTGTTTGCTTTTTGACTAGAACAGGCACTGTAATAGTGAACTTGCTTACACTCCAGTATTTCATGCCTGAATAATAGAATATAAACAAAGCCGGTAGTAAGATTACACGAATAAATATATAAATATTTAAGTATACAACACCGCATTCACGTTGTACTTTGTCATCGTAACAAATTGTTAGTTTTCCGTCTTGATCCACATGCTCTGCTCCTTTATAGTAAGATCCCTGGTGCCGAGGATTAGGGGCCCATCGCTCACTATATTGTTAAGACAATGCTGACCTTTTTTAAGGCTTCCAACAAGAAAATAGAATTTCACGCTCTAAAATTACATGATACGTAGATAATAATAATTGCATAATCATAGAAGTACGTACAATAAAACTATGATTATTAAGTATAAAATTAAAACGAAACTCGGTACGTACGATGATTCAAAATAACGAGGGTGGGATCTAACTTTGAACCGGAAACAAAAAAGAAATTATCCGCCCCAAATACCTGATAAATTCGCTTTAATAATGAAACCTGTACTCTGTTTTGCACTCACTTGTTTGCTCGTTACAAAAGTATATTTCGTTTGAACTTTGAGTATACAAGTACAAGGGGAACGTTTCACGTCGGCTTATTAATGTCCATTTCTGAATTTGTGATCTCGGGGAAGATCAAGGAAGGAATGTCGTGCTCCCTATGTTCGTTATAAGTTGGTTTAATAAGTAAATAAATCACTGGTAGTAAGTCTTTATCCGCCGTTCCTTTTTCTACTGCTAAATAGTAATGTTCAAACATCACTGTGCTGGTGAAATTACTGTGGTAAATACTTCTACGATCTTAATAAGCATCATGTTATGAGCTAACTTATAATTCACTATCATTTATTTCAATTCAAGTTATTCAATTTCAATTTCAGCTCGTTGAATTAAAATAATGTATCTGATAACTTTGATATAAAATTCTTTATAGTATGTAAAGGAAAATTAAACCAATTTTCCGCTAAAGTTAATTATTTCGCTGTAAAGACACGAAGCCCTCTCTATTAAAGTAAGAGTCAAGGCCGTGCGGTTTTTATAATATTGAAGAAATTTAATTACTCAATTTCAATTATAACAAACGTTGTGAAGTCGACGTCTATCGTTACGTAATATACAAGTTAAACATTAACTACATCACGTAGCGAAGGCGTAAAACTATTAAAAATTAACTATAACCGACCCTTCGCACAGTTAGGCCGGCTACCGGTATCAATATTTAATTCGGCTTTCTAATGTTACTAATTTAATATTCTCGCGAAACTTAATATTTAAGCGGGGCCGGTCCCCCGGGGGCCCCCGCTTCAAGCCCGCACCCCGCCGTAACACCCGCCGCCGGATGTTCGTAGCTGCACGACGTAGAAGGCTACGCGGGTAGATGGCGCGCTCGGACTGAGGGGTTGTGAGGCGGGGGTGAGGTTCCTGCCCGCTCCGCAGTAACGCCGTAGAGTTGCACGCTCAATGGCACATAAATTCACCGGCGGTACCGCATCGGTACCGCAGTAGCTACCTCGACCCGCACACCGCCCCCGCCCCCCCCGCCCGCAGCTAGCTACGCGCTGCCAAAATAATACTGCGGGGACTGTGGTGGTGGGGGTGTGATACGTTCAACGAGCTCACTTGCAACACTTTACATGTTATAAACATTCTAATATTGTTACCGGGTATAAGTTTGAATAACTAAATATTTTTAAACCTTATAATATTATTATATATTTAAACGTTGTTGCTACGGGATTTTTATAATATTTCTTCAGGTGGATGTTTTACAACAATGCCGTTGAAGGGCGATAGTTCGACGTGATGATATCTGAATGATGAATGTCTCTAGCTGTTGAAGATGAATAAATGATATAATAAATCAAGGGTTTATATAAAATAAAAATATTTATTAAAATTTAATAAAGTTTCAAAGCGAATAGATGTTAATAACGATTCTTCTATACATTGAAACTTTCAGTCTTACATATATAATATACAACTACTTGATTTGTAAACTTTCTTACGAATGTAAACGTTCAAATTTTCATAATTTAAATTTTTAATACACGAATGAGGAGGAACGTTGAGGATTCTTGATTTCTTTCTCTATATCTTCATTACTCAGGACGAAAATCTCGGATTATTCAATTAAACTTTCCGTGATTGTATAAATTTTATTAAATTAAACAATAATATACGTTTAATATGTATTTCAGTTAAATGATAACTTTAAATTGTTTTTATATGAAATAAACACTCGAAGAGATAAAGCATTTGCAGTTTTTCGTTTAAGCAGAGCAAAGCGCTTTGCGAATTGTCTCTATTTAGTGATAGACAATTGATTGAATATATCAAAAATAATGTTATGTAAACATCTCAGCTATCGCCTCATTTATTACATAGGATGCCCTGTTAATAGTCCGCGTTATAAATAATGATAATTACATCCACGAGTCCGAAGTGCGATGTTGTGCCACCATTTTTCCGTCCATAATTGCGCCTATTAATGAGATGGAAGTTACTCCATTAAAGGAATGCTCAGGCTTCTACTGAACCAACGGCTGTTTATAAATATTAATGAATCGCGTGATTACTGTTTATTATATTTAATTATTACTTAAGAAACCAGTGATATTATTTAACAATATTTTTCTAAGGTTCCACTTAAGTTAGTAAGATTAAAGCTTCGCATTAGCTAGCATTCTAGTATATAAGCTGCTTCAATTAACAGGTGCGTGGGAACTTTCTGGTAATTAGAGCTTTAGTATTATAAAAGAGTAATGTGTATGTTTGATTACCGTTTCATCTTTCGGCATTTTCTTAATGAAAATATCGATTTTTCTTATACTACTGCTGTTCTCCCCTGAATCTTTTAATTTATTAACTTGGACTTTATGCCGTCAGTGCCGTGGATGGTTTTGTTTCGTGTGTGAAAAATTAAAGAACCCAAGAGGTGGACGGGCAGGTTTTATGGAGCGGGGGGGAAATTGCGCCCGGAAACTGTTTAATTGAATTTCTCTTTGTTATTACTACATCAAAGGGAGGGCGTTGCGAGAACTGCGGCAGAACGACACATTTCAAAACGGGCGGGTTTTGTTGAAACAATATTTTTATATTTATCAATATGTTATTAAAAAGTAAAAACAGCGATTTCCCTTCTACCTCGAAGTAATCACGTTGAATAATAAACTTTTATATATGCGTATATGTTGACACCGTTTCGCGAATACGAATTAGACCCAAACGTGGCAATTAGGGACGTTTGAAACGTTAATGGGGGAGGGATGGGGAGCCGAGAGAAATGTACGAAAAGAGATTTTTTTCGCAATACATACACAACGAATTATTTGATTTTCTTCAAACATGTATATTTCAATATCAGTAAGTGAAGTTTCAATTGCCTGGTTATTATGTTTTCGTGGGAGTCAACGCAATTGCTGCTTTGGTCATTAAGAATCCTGAAGTAAATCCTTAGTTTAATATAATTCAATAGATATATTTTTGTGGTAAATTAAGTTTCAGATATTATTTTATGCAGTTGACAAGGCATTTCTAGATTCGTTTTGACGTTGTACGCCTGAAACGTTTCCGATCCCGTAGAGATCTAGTCAGGCAATTTATTCTATTATTTGTTGATTATAACTAATTGGTTTGAAACGATGGCATTTGAATCGATCTATTGTTTAAAGTTATTCTCCTTTAAAATCCAATATCTATATTGTATAAAACTAAGAATATTATCAGCTTCTCCATATTCTACAAATCCTTATAGATGACATAACGGGAACAACTACACAAAGTTTACAGAAATTTTTTGCATACGTTTTTGTTAAAATCTGCGTTTCTCCTTCGTGTTTTGGGTCAGAGTCCTTTCTCTTCTTTTATTTATATACTCTTTTTCCTATCACTATCTGTTCTTTCATTTATTATCTATCTTCTATTAGATTATGTTCACTAGACTGTATGTAGAGAGGGTAAGTAATTACATCAATAATTTGTAATGATGTTGTCGATGAAAACTCGGAATACTAAAGTCGTTTGATGTAGTAAAATATCCTTAAAGTACGAAAAATCCGTTCATAAGTACCTTAATATTTGATTCAACACGTGAAAATGCCTCTCTGACGAGTAGGCAAGATCTAAAGGTTGTAGAATTAATTATGAAAGATAATAACGCATGAAAAACGGAACCGGATATTGAGGTGGAATCTGACGTCGTAATGAATTTTATATTCAGACAGTGTTTCCTGTCTGTGGGAGGAACGTTTAATTTCTTTTATTACTTAAATTTATTAGAGTGATATATGACTTTATCTTCTGTATCTCGTGAGGATTTCATCATCGGAACTCATTCTAGTTTCCACACGAAATGAGAACCAACACAATAAATTTTGAGTTCTTTTACCATCATAGTGTTTTTTATTAATATACTATTGTAAAATTTTATATCATCAAATAAGGTTTTCATTTCTATTACTAAAGCTAGTATCGATGTCTAAGGCTTTTTTGATGTTTCTGTTTTACCAATTTCGCCTTCGGCTGCGAGTCGCTTCAAAATTGTTTATTATGATGTACATAGAATCAGTTGAACTAATTCTGTTTTAAAGATGACACGAATAAATACTGTTAACAATTAGAATCTATCCGTTTTTAAGAGACGTAAGTTGAACGATGAAAGTTAAATTAGTATCCTAAAACAAAAGTATTTGAAGAAATGTAATGAAAACTCCTTGGTTTATTAACACAATGGTATACAATGTGTACACACATGAAAATGTGTACCCTCTAGTATAATTTCAATGGAGTTTATGGCGTAAGTCGCATTACGGGATAGTCTGAAGGAACTTTTAATGGAGGATGCGGAAGAACCCTTCTTGGCTGTAATCGTTTTGTTCCCCGTCCCCGCTGAAGTTACGTACAGAGATAATTATTATTTCAGTATTCAATGCCGCCGGGATATATGAATATGTAAATTAAATAAATCATTCAGTCGTAATGTAAGTTGAGCAACGACAAAATGTCGCCTTGCAACTATTATTTAACACAAGCGTCCAAATAAGAAGAGGTAGCGTTAACTCTACAGCAAGTACTCGCAAGTGTTATCGCTTAAAAATCAAAAAATATAATCGTTTACGTCTGTTGTTTTTTAATAATAATATTTTAGTTATAGTTAATTGCGACTCATAGATTTTTTTTTAAATTCTGTTCTTATACAAAGTAAATTCATCATTGACACGGTTGTTTTGTATTACTATGTGACTGTGAGTTATTGATTTGTTTATCTATCAATAGGGAAAGTTAAATTGTTTGTTGAACTATACAGCTTATAAAATTTAGATTCTTTTACTTAATATGCTGTAGAGTACAAAAGAATAAGCGTTAAGCGTAAAGCTGTTATCCATTGTGTAAAGTAACAGCTGTCTGTTAACGCTTACGACGCTTAAAGAGTTGGCCATGTGTAGAATTTAAAGCTTTCAATCTTATGTTAAATGTAATACGTTGTTATATTCTAGTTATAATTTATACAAATGTTAAATATGCACACGGCGCAAAATTTCACTAATCGCTTAAATATATTTAGCCCAGTTATAGTTCCTTACTAACTGGAACGAGGTAATACTTAACAATTAAACAGTCTCAGGTGTATTTGATTCTTAGAGAAAATACAGTATTATTTTCTATACCATCAAAAAATATAGTAAGCAGTGTTGCGAATATAGTGTAGTGTTGACGCTTTACCTCTCACAATGTCGAGGGTAGGTTCGCGTTGATGGGTTCAAGAGTACAGTATGTCAACAGGTGAACATCCCTTTCATCTCTTACCCAATCGACGCTTTACGCTTGTAACATCCAATCTATTTCTTGTCAATATAACTTACTTTTCAAACGATCCCCGCTATCGTCCAACTTCTATTATCCACGTTGATGGTCATAAAACATGTTAAATGTTGCCGTTCACTATACTAGTTTTGTAATCTGGTGTTAATGCTCGTGAATTCAACGTGTAAAAATTCAAACTACAATGATAATACGATCCTTTTACTATTTAGTAGTAAAGTTTGTTGATCATACCTTTATTATTAGTACTTAGAAATACTTAAACAGTCGTGTGTGGACAGCAGTTTAAAATATTCTGTAGACTAAACGAATCGCCCCACAGCGGTTATGGGGTGTATTTGGTAGGAGGTGTAATTCTATCAAATGATTAAAAATACTCTACGTTTCCGGGTGTGCGGTGGTGGACAACTTTGTCATTATTACCGCTCTGCCACCCCCATCTCTCCCCCTCACCACAGCAGGGTGGTGAAGTGAGTCAAAAGTGAAAGAGTGTAGCGTCCACACGAAAAGTTTGAAGCGGAAATGTTACGGGTTTTCATCATTACTGGATATATGAAAAGGGAGATTACGAATAAGATTTAGACAGATTATAAACAAATTATAAACAGTATTCAAGACAAAATGTAGACACTATTCCCTGATGACGTATGACATTGTTAATCGTTTGTGTGGTACAGTTCGTCGGATACTGAACTCACTGGTCCGGTCTCCTCCGGACGAAATGTTAACAGGCATGTAAATACAGCTCTAATTCTTTGTAAATAAAAAATCTTTACTATAAAACGAATCTTTGGAAGTGGGTTATTCAAGAACCAAACCAACAACCAATCTAATTTTGAGCAAAAAAGATTTAAAACCTATATACTGTTGACTAGATTCATGAGGCTGGAGATATCCGCTTTATAAAACTTAAGTAGGTAGTATAATAAGATATACAAATTATTGAAAGATATCGATATGTTGTTCAATGAAATCTTGAACAATTTCATTTAAAAAATATCTGTATACGCTTTTTGAAGGTGGTATAATATTTAACATTGAGTGTTTCCATAGTATTGAAATCTAAGCAAACAGGTAGAAGTATAGTAAGCGTGACTTATAAAACTCATCTATGTATATATATATATATTTTGTGTTGTACTAAATTTCGTTTAATCTCAAAATTCAACATTATCACTCCACCTACTACAGCATCTCCCACCTCTTAAGTATTTCCTACCTCCTAAGTTTACTGACAGTACCTTTAAGCATTAAGTCTGCCTAATGGACTATTTTTTTGTTGAATATAAAATATATAAAAGATTGTGAACTACAATTTTCCAAAAGAAGGTAAAATAGCGCTCACGTCGCATCTAAGTACTGTAACTTACTACGGCTGCGGACCTCATAAGTAAATCGGATTATATATTAATTTCATTACTTCATTAATTACTTATTTTAGAGGAAAATTTTCTAAATAATTTCTTTAATTTCAACTGAGTCTGTTTGAATTGATACGAAGATAGCGCGTTATAGTTTTAATTAAGTATTAGACGTTGAAGTTATTCTGAATCAAACATTATTTAATACTATTATGTACATAGATATATAATAACTTAGTTTATATCGTTAGGAGTATTCTTCTATCGACAGTTTACTAGTTACAATCATTGGACCTGTCCACGAGTAGTGTGTTATGCAAATTTTATATTAAGGCGATAAGAACTTATAACCAAGTGAATGTAGTTATGAGAATAGAATATTGATTAAAATCAATAATATTGCGATTGAATAAGCAAGGAGATCACTTGATTCTGAGTAATGAGCTTGCTCATAAGATGATGGTTAATATGATATAGATACATTGCATCCATCGCGTTGAGATGTCATATTAAGTCTCTTTACCTCAGTAAATTTACTAGTACTACTTGCTTCATCAGCTGATAGAGAATTGCTGGACAGAACTCTATAGAAGGGCTTTCTATGGGGTGATTTGGATTACCACCAAGTTTCCCACCTAATGAACGTTGGTTAATAGCCAGAGCTTCTTTAGTTGATTTGCAAGCGATGAGGTTGGTTTCGATAAGGTGTTATATGAGAAACACCTCTTACTACATGTGATAATTAAATATATGCTATGTAAGTTTTAGATGTTACTGTTACCGCGGTATGGGGGCATGTTCACACAATTTGCGGTATAATAACACTTTGGTTATTTCAATAAAGCGAGCCGGGGGTGAAACCGGTAACGTTACTGAAATACCTATTTAATACGTACAGAGGCGTCGTTGCGGGAACTGATACCGAAATATTTACTATAGTACACATTAACGCTATTTTACAGTAAACCGGCGATTAATTTACTACTTAATTATATAACCAATATAACGGAGATTATCAGTTTTAAATCTTAAAAGCGTAGCGATTCACTATACTATAGTACAATCTAGTTTAAAATACAGGGGTGTTTTAATGTTTATATCTATGCGATTTGATACATGAATTAAATCAAGTGATATTAGTTGGTGTTATACTAATTGTGTGTGGATTGAAAGATTCATTGGTGCGGGTCGGATACGAATAAGGGACATTCGGAGTGGAAGGCTGACGTTAAAACCGCTATGGTATCACTTTCTCGACGTGACATTAGGTGTAGGAGTTCAGTCGGCTTCCCTCCGCTCCTTTGTGTACAGCCGTTCCCCGGTCGATCCCCGGACGAGTTTTAATTGAATTGAACACTGTTAATTTGTTACCGAAATAAACTGCAAACTCCACGTCCACCCCAAGTTATTGTCCACGGTTAATTTTCCGCAACCGGACCGCGAAGTTAACGGCCGACGCCGAATGGTTTATTAATATTGATTGTTTACCGAAAGTAATAGAGTTTGTGTTACTGTAATATTGGCACTTGCCGTCACTGCGCTGGTTATTAGATCGCACGTAAACTTTCTCTATACGTGACAGTTGTTACGATGAGATATTACGAAAATAACGTGTCCTATTCGGTACTACATATTTTTGTGGCTACGGAATTCAACATTGTGATTTTTTTTTAAATGTTAAAGACTATTCACATCCTGGAAACCAGTATAGTTTATATAGGCAGTGTAGTCGTCGTAGTTATATTTAGATGTTCTTTTTATATACCAGAAAGATGGCAAAGACGTATACTGCCTGCCTGATGATAAGCAATTATTGTAGCCTATAGACGTCTGCAACATCAGAGGAACTACTCGTTCGTTGCTGATCTGGAAGAAACATATCAGACTCTGTTTGAAGGACTCAATTACTATTGCCCTCAATTAGGTGAGCTGTCTGTTTCGCTCTGTATCATCCAGAAGATACACCAGTGTCCTGGATTTCATAGATTATTTTTCATAGATTTATTTTATTATTATAACATATTTGTAATATATGTATATGTTACCGGAAATGTATGTAATCCGTCATTGTATACAAATCCTAGGAAATGTGTACAATTCGAATACTGTTTAGGAAATGTATAAAATATTGTTTGAAAAACTATTTAATGCATAGATATGCTAGGAAATGTATGAAGTAAATGCTTTCTGTAATAAAACACGTTGTTAATAATATGTTCATATTATCTTACTAATCAAAATTTCTAATATCAACTATATATTAACTTTTAACGTAACACAAAATCAACTTATGTTTATTCATATAAAATCAATTGATTTTAGGAATTACATACATTTCCATTAACATATATACTAATTGAACTTCAATATATCGTTGTTGTTTATTTATAAAAATGTACATACGCTTTTTTTCTAAATTCATATTGTAGTCGAAATATATATCTTTGTACTTTGAAACATATGGAAATGTTATCAAACTACAGGAAATAAATAGAGAGATTTATATTTCTCATTACAAACCAAAGAAAATTACAAAAACAGAATTTGTAGTTATCTATATACTTCATGATAATGATGATGAAGAAGTCAATTTTTCGCTTCTTTTAATTTAAATTAATCCCAACTAAGTTTAAATTTAACGTGAACATTTCAAACAGTCCAAAGTTTAACTAGCGTATATTTATCTGTTGCAAAGGAAATTCTATTAAAGTAACATAAATGATAAAAAAAAGAAACCTTTAGTAACGGTATGGCGAAAACGCACAGGACGTATATCTCGTTGTCAGCTGTTCAAGAGTTGAAGGAGGATAAAAAAAGCTTTTCATAGGTGTGTTGGAGTGAGCCGGACTACCTCCGTAGCGGTTGTACAATTTGTCATTGTCTTCGCCAATTTCCTCTTGTAACTAGCTTTTTTTTTTGTTTGCGTAGCGTAAATTTAATTTTTTTTGCTGAACCGCTTTCAAGCAGCAGACCGACTATGCGGCAACTGCTTTTTGCGTCTACTTTTACTATTTGCTTAACGTTTGTACATTTTCAAATGTAACAAGTGTTGTTCAACAATGTACGGAATTAGTTAAAGGTACAGTTTACATATATATCTATTCAGTTATCTATCCCCCTTTTTCATCTCCTTTATAATATAGTTTATATTTATCCCTGCGCGATGAAGCTCTTGACGATCATAATAGTAGCCAAGGACGCTAACATTGACCGAGAAAAAAGGGTTGTCGTTGTGATATTTATATTGAAATTATAATTTTTTTATATATAAAATACCTGAGTAAATTTGCTAATATAAAAGCATTTATTTACCCAAAAAAACTCTTTAGAAAAATACAATAATATATCTGATTTATTACACAGTAAAGTTAGGACATTGCTGATCTTGGTGGATATAAACAGTGTATTGGTATAAATAAATAATTCTTTATTTCAGACATAAGGTCTATATTGGGTTAGTAAAAGTTAGTAACAGTATACAGCTTATTTA
>DWLS01000203.1:0-36639 GCA_018246255.1 Pachliopta kotzebuea | reverse complement strand
AAGTCACCTGATTGTAAGTGATACGCTTGCTCATAAAAACGCTGCGCTGGTTAAGATGGTATACACAGCACCACATTGCACTCGTCGCCTTGGGACATAACTTGTTAATTCTTGTTACCACAGTTATTTTACTAGTCATTCAACCTGGAACACAGTATTGTTTGCAAATTACTATTTAACGGTAGAAATAAGAGCAATGGTACCCACCTAGAATTAGTTCCTTAGTTTATTTAGTAGTTAAAGGCATGCTGGGTTTTTCAACTTTCTATTACACTACTATTGATAAAAGTATTGCGTGTACAAAAACTAGGCCCATCATATAAATAGATTCATGAGTATTCCATTATATTAATATCCAACTGTCGAATATTGTGTAAAACTGTCAAATAAAAACCTTTTAGTCTGACATTTACGTGCTTAGAAATATCATCGAGAATGAAGTGTTCTGCGTAAATAGACACGCGAAGTTTTCTACTTTAAATTTATGGCTAAAGGTAGACATTTATGGGTTGGTTGTTTTTTTTATTGGGTATTAATAACTTAGTCTACAAGGTCTAACTTAGTCTACTACTTAGTCTACTTTATACGGATGTAATGATCGTTGTTTATTATATTTTAATCTAATCCTATCTGAACTACAAATATAACTGTATTTTTATTAATTATAATCATGTTACGTTTTAGTTTATGTTAATCTTTAAACAACGTTAAAATGGTATTATCGTAACAAATAGAAAAAATGTATAGAATTTTTTTTTACAACCTTAAGTAGTACTTAAAAATAATGAAATTAGTAAGAGAGGTGTCCGCTTTTATACGCATAAAATAGTAAAAGATATCGTTAAAATAAGTTATTTTACGACGATATATATTATAGGGTAAAACTAGTTAATGATCGTATAAAATTATTAATATATGTGTGTAAAAATAAGTACGGAGATAAGGTTATGGAATAGTTTAATCACATCCGTGGCGGAGTAGTTAATAGCTTGTTTTTTAATTCGGACGATACCGGGGCCATGCGTTGTAGTTTCCTTCATATAGTAAATCTGCAGCCACGAAAGCATTGCTGTGTTCCGGTTGTCAATATATTATGAAAGATAGAATATTCTCAGCGAGCATGCCAAATTCTTCAGCTTTATTGTTTAATAACACTTTGTGACCTAGAAATAGAAATAAATAAAAAATTATAAGTAGTAATATTAACCAGTTAATTAGCAATAAGATAATTAGGTTTGTGGAATAAATAAATATCAAATAAGCAGATTAGTTATATTCTATATTAGGCATACGAATTCATCCTAAATATAGACAGGAACAGTAAAATAGTTACAGTAATATAATTATTTTTGTTCGGATGGGCGACGGGACGAGCATGGCGTTCACCTGATGGTAAGTTAAGTTAAGCACTTTGTCTGCTCACAACAACGAGGCGTTGGTTAAGATGGTATACACAGCACCACATTGCATTCGTCACGTGCACGTGTTAAGACACGTTACCACAGTAATTTAACTAGCATACGGCATCTCCCAAACCGGAACAAAGTAACGTTTGCATATTACTATTTGGCGGTAGAAATAGGAGCTGCGATCGTATCTAGGCCGTCTCCAGCAAAAGAAATTTATCACCAATAAGTAACAACAAAAATATAATTAAACAATGTTAAGTACATATACGTTAAGCGAAATATGGACTCTGTTTCACGGCGTCAAGGAAGAGGATTAGTAATAATGATAAAACAAATATACAATCATGAAATTTTTTCCTATTGTTTTCTTAAATATATTGAGACTTTCGCTTATTAAGGCAATTGTGTAACGGATGTATTTCAAAACACTGATCCCCATTGCAACTAGTTGAAATCATTTTCCAATAAGTGTTCATTTGAAAACCATTCGGTAATATAGGTAGTTGTATTGAATCCTATTGCGGGCCCGATTTGCTATCTCAATTCTTATTGATGTGTGAAGGGTCTAAATTGAATTGAATTGAAATAAATTGGAAGCTTCGGCGGCATGTCCGCTGATGGGTTTGGGCTGAGATTGAATGCTCCTATTGCACACGGAAACCTGCATTGCTTAATATAAGGATGTCTTTAGTTTATAATAGAAAATAATAGGGTAATAATAGTTATTATCTCGTGGCGGCGTGATTGTCATTCATATTTAAATTTTCATTGCGACAGGTAAATGATACATATATATCGTATTCTGGCAAAGAATTTTATTATATTTCTGTATATAATGATAGTTGTTACTGTTAATTAAACTTAATAAGTTACTATTACTAACAATGCGAAATCATTTTATACTTGTTTTAAGTTTTTTATTCGATGAGACGACTAGCATAACGTTCAACTGGCGGTAAGTGGTACACTTACCAACAACACCGTGGCGCTAGTTAAGATGGTTGATATACACAGCACAACATTGTGCTTTCGCTTTGAAACGTAAGAAGTGAAGTCTCGTTATCCCAGTATTTTTACTAGCATACAAAAACCTTCAACCAGAACAGTAATGATTGCACATTACTTTTTGGCGGCAAAATAGGAGCAGCGGTAATATCTACGTAGACGGTCTCCGGTAACGGAGACCTACCTCCAGTGATACATTTTCTAAAATAATAACTTATAAGTGTAATTCCTAAGGGGTAACCGATGAGATGACGGCTAATAGGCGAGACTGGAAGAGAAGAACATGTTGTGCCGATCCTACATAAAGTGGGACCAAGGCAGGAGAAAGAAGAAGAAGTGTAATTCCTAAATGTACTTTGTTTTGTAAGCATTGTTCTTGAAAAAAAGGTATAAACTTTTTTTTTCATAAGGAAAAATGTAGAAATAGATTTGTATCTATTCTATGTAGTCTATTCTAGTCTTATAATAATGGTTTATTCTAATTCAAGTATTTGAACGAGAAGATCGTGGGGATTGTAAATAGATATTTAGATATTTATACTCTCAAACTACTTGCGATGCAAGTGTAAGGTGTAATTATTTGTGTAGGCCGCATCATAATGTGAGCTCATCGCCTACGCCCAATGCATTGCTTCTACATCCTTTGCTTAGTTTATATTCTTAAGACAAAGTGTTCGCTTTACATTGTACATAATGATTGAGACAAGTAAAATTTTGGAATTTTTTAATACTCTATATGCTGAGATATTTAATATATATCAATGTATCTACGACCTCGAAGTTTGATAGCCTTAAACATTTGATATGAGCGCCAGGTTCATCATTACTTTATGTGTGGTAAGTCTCTGTTGCCAATGATCGTCTAGGTACCATCGCAGCTCCTATTGTACCAGACAACCAGTAATGTACAAAAATTTATGTGTTCCGGTTTGAAAGGTGCTGTATATTAATGAAATGAAGGTAACGAGATTTAATACATAATGTTTGATGGCGATGAGCGCAATGTGGTGATGTGTATACTATTTTAACCAGCACCACGTTCTTACGGTCAAGCGTATCATTTACCATCGTCATCTCGACTAATAAAAAAAAACACCTACGAAATCATTGGTAGAAATTACTGTATATCAATTAAAAAACAAGATGACAAATCTCCTACTGGTTTTGAACAAGAAATTTAAGTTTTTTTATGTCATAGTAAAGTGCATTCCTCGTTTGTTAAAGGATATACACGTGTTATCTATGAGCAAATTACTCGTAAATAATGTGCGTAATTAAAAAGAGAAGGTTGAAACACAAGTTATTTATCGGTGTTTAAGTTATAAGTACCATAAATAATTACTGGTGCTATGTATGTAATTATTGAATGTTTTATCAATATCACTAATATGTCGTTAAATTATTAAGACAAAGATTAAAATGTGGTGTTTAACTATATCTGCAATAGTTACCTGTAACATCGTAACGTGAAGAACTCTGGTTCAATTTCGGAACTATCTGATGTGGGGTTTTAATTGGTGACAAGATCTTTATTAATCAGCTAAGTTATCACGTTTATATTGTGTATTATCTGCCATAAAAACATTCTTGTATTTCAGCTATCAGCTTGCAAGGAAACAAGAGTATTCTCAGCGACCATAATCTATGTCCAGTTCCTTTTACATTTAATATAAAGTGAAATTAAATCCAATTGCGAGCCTGTTGTACATAAATAAAATAACCCAAAATATTTCATTGTCACAATATTATGAAGATTAAATTCAAGTGTAATAATAACAAAAATTGACGATGCATGAACATCCGTTTTACACTTAAAAAAATTGTTTTTGTATGGCAGGTGATTATTTCCCTATTAATTTATTATCTCTGCGAGTGTTTAATTTCCTACCCACCTCGTATACCTTTGCGAATCGATTAGTTACAATGACGACCCTAAAGGTTGTAATTCACTACGGCGATTTTTTTTTTATCATCATTAAAAATGAGTGTAGGCTACTTATTTACTATACCTTTTCATTAGTTCAACATAAAAAAACCGCAAATTTTGCTAAAAATAAAGTGAAATATATTCAATATTCACTGACGCATACATACTAGGAAGAATTTAGTAATAATATTAAAGGGTCTTGCGACATGTTAAATAAGTCTTTAGAACTTACTGCAGCAGGTACTTATGCTGCAGCACATATTATGTGGAACATTTGCAAATAATCTGAAGTGAATATATTAAAGTAAACAAACCGAAGTTTGTAAATGCAATGATTACAATAAATAAATGAGGCAACTGTTATGGACCAACAAATTTAAAATTGAAGGTAATGGTAGTGAATAACCATAAATACAATACAATAAATTTAAGTTTATAATAGTGTTCTGATAAAATTTGAACATTATATTTTAAATATGTGTATTTTAAGAGGATATAAATATTTGTTTTGGTTTTATAATGTAGACATACAAACAAGAGTCGCAATGTTCTGGACCGGAATATTTCGCCTTATTCGACTGTAATTAACCTAAAAAACTGTTACTATCATTTGATGAAATTTTATGAATGAAATTGAGGTTGTTTTATATGTGAAATATGTTTTATTTATTTTGTATCTATAGATTGTTTTTCTTCTCGTTATATTTAGTCGCTGTAGTGTGTTAGTTACCTGTAACCGACTGTTGTATTCAAGTATGGCCGCCGTGTAAAGTATATTTTAAATCAATTATCGTATCTATCTATTCGCGGATTATCCCGCGGCGATATGTCCCCATTAATAATTGTGTACACCGTAAATTATTTTATACACGGTATAAATTAGTATAATTATGGAATTATTTAAAAAAAACAAATGTGGTGTAATTTGTATGGTTTGTTGAATATGCAGGTTGGTCGACAGTGTGATATTTCTTTGTTTGGCTTGTTTTAAATTTAATTCTAGACAGATATACTTTTTATGAAGTAAAGGTTAGTGCTTCACCACGATCCCACCTGGTGTTAAGTGGTCTATGATGGTAAAACACATTAACCTAATAAATGCCTACTGCCGTTTATTTAACATAGAACACACACAAAAAAAAAATAGAACAAACATAAAACAAAGGTGAAACATAAACTATATATAGAATAGGATATATATAGAACATAAAACCACATTTTGTTTATTTGATGTATATTATACTAATATTTATGCTGGTTTATAAACTATACTTATAACAATTCGGGTCATAAAGAGAGGATTTTTAATTATCAATTTATAAGTTGTAAGTAATTGTATATTTTAGTAACCAAAAGATTTTATATTGATTTCTCAATCAGCTTATAGACGTCCACTGCTGGACATAGGCCTCCCCTAATAATGGAGGAATTTGGGCCGTCTCCCGCCACGCTGGCCCAATGCGAGATGGCGAGGAGCCAGAGCCTCGTTTGTTGATCAGCAGTATCCACCACGAGCAGTGGAAGTTGACTTGGGTTCCGTGAGTTGTTTATGGTACTCTTTACATCCCTTGTATTAATGATACCAATTATGATTAAAGAAATAATATTTTTCTCTAATTTATTAAAATTTTCTTTTGTACCGATTTTTGCTTTAATAACTAGACGTTTAAAGTTTCTTGTAAATAAAACTTTTTTTGAATAAGATTTGCTCGAGACACAGAAACTGTGTTAAAATCCGTCGCTTTGATCGATGAAGATCAGAACAAATAGACTTATAAATACTTATTCAATAAAAGTATGTTTATCAACGGTATTGTGTAAAAGTTGTTACTTTGTTACAGACATTTCAATTTATTTATTAGTATATTTGTTTAACTTGACGGTTACTGTTCGCCTGTAGGCGGTAGTGTTACTGTCTGTTTAGTCGGCAATTGCTTTTGTAGAATAAAAATAATGAAATTTATAGAAAACTTTATATGATAAATATTCTACAAAACCTAGTTTATAAAATATATGTGATTTACATTCATTTAACAAATATTTTTGCAGAATGAAATGTTTATGATTGTGTTTGCTAAGAAAAAATTTAATAAGTACAAAACTATTTTTTTTTAGCAATTATAGATTACGAAATGAATAAAAAATACAAAATGAGTCAAAAAGTACTTTGAATTGTATATTATACATTGAAATATTAAAATGGTTTGTTGGGAAAATAATGTTTTATATATATATAAATAATAATAACATCTTTATAACATGTTTTAATAATTATACATAGTGCCGAAAGGTTTGTATAATGGAAAAAGGTTTTATTTCGATATAAACTTCTTAATTATTCAATTTAATTAAACTTATCTTCACAATAAAAAAATTACATGTAAATTACGTATTATCGTATATTCAATACATTACATTTTGAATTTAAAACCTGATTAAGATATCTTACGTTGGTTGTTAATGTGTCGGTGGTATGTTGTGGGGACATTTTATTGCCTCCATGTCCGTGGCCTCGGGAGCGTAAGGATGCTAAATTATTCAAAAGGACGATAGACATCGAACTGTTGCCGATAAAATATTCATATTACGGCAGGATGCGCCGGTGCCGTAACACCTTGACTCCATTGACAGACCAGCGGGCTGGCAGGACACTGAGGACTTACTACTAACTGTAATATGTTACATGATTATATTTCCAAATCCACCACAACGGCACTGCTGTGTTACGGAACTCATACATATAACATCCTGAATATAATTAGCCAAAGACTTACGTTATGTAATAAAAAAATATTTCTGCATGTACAAGACTGCAAGCATTAACTACATAATCAACAGATAGTTTACACGAATTAATAAAATGTTAATTAGCTAAAAATAAGTTTATGAAACATTGTCTAAAGATATGTAGTATAGCAATCAATAGAAATATCATTATATATATGAACATATGTGCGAAAACAACAGTTTTGTCACGGTAGATAATAAAATATCATTAGTATTACATGATGCAAATAATAGGACAAAAAGGGCCTGAATAATAAAAACGAGAAAACCAGAAAAAAATACATAATCAAATACATGATTTTATCACTGGACCTTATATCAAAGGTTTTTTTTTTTTTTGTAAATATAATCTAAAGTTTAATAACTATTTTATGATATGAACATGGATATGAAAAACAATTTTTATTATCTTAATCATCGTAAACATTTCATCATCTCTTTTGGTCGAATGTTATTAAAACTATACTATTAAAAATTATTTGTTTCTAATCTATACGTATATTATTTCTACTATTCATAAATTGTTATGTATAATGTCTTTTAATGTTGGAGTTAAGCTTTAGTTGATACTCGACAATTATTCTAAGAAAACTTTGCTAAAATCCTCTTCCGTCTCTACTGTTTCATTAGTATACAGTTAGCAGAAATGCAATTGTATTTATAAAGGTATTAATTTACCGATATCTTTAAAATTTATTAAACAGTAAAACGATATTGCCAGCTCTAATCCAGTAGTGGGATGCAGCGCTTACCGGTAATTATATTAAATGGACAGGTTTGATATTCCTTACGCATTTAACTTCAGTAGCCGCTACCGCAATTGCAGTACCTATGCGTCTATAAAAATGGTAAGATTTGTATTTAGACATATCTCAAGTGGATGAACAATTTATTATGTGTCTTATCACCATAATGATAGAGTGTAAATTCGAAAGTCAGTTGTTACCGTATAAGTCCTTTGGTAAGGTTTGGAATGGAAAGTAGTGGGTCCTTGCGCCTGCGCACCTGCTATGCCTGAGTGATAGCTGCGATGAGCGCTTACATGCATATAAAGGGAACATCGGCCATGAAGACTACATACACTCAGAAATTAATTTAGTCTCTAGTAGTTTCCTTATTGTTTTTGTTTCTATATTTAATTAGAATAAAATTTAACATCAGATCATATCTAATAAAAATCTATAGCAATTATTTTTATATCATTATACAGACATCGTGAAGGTTTTATTTGTTTTGACTGATAGACATTCACTGCTGGATATAGATTACTTGTAATATAGTTCTAAACGCACAGCTTTTTGTATTTAGTGGCTCTCACTGATTTTTTTAATATTATTACCAACTGGAGTTATTTCTACCAAAGATTTCCTAGGAAGTAAATGACGTTATGATTTTTTTATACAACTAAGCGATGAGACAATATAAAAAGAGTCGCTGGAAGCCATTGGATCCAACAGCACAAGATTGTATTTTGTGGAAAACTTTACAAGAGACCTATGTTCAGCAGTGGACGTCCATGGGTCGAAATGATGATGATGATGAAGCGATGCGACATACAAGGTGTTCACCTGATGGTAAATAAAATGCTTGCCCATAACAACGTGGCGCTGGTTGAGATGGTATACACTGCACCAACTTGCGTTCGTCTTTTTGAGACGTAAAGTAATAAGTTTCGTCACCCCCAGTAATTTCACTAGCATACACTTCAAATCAGTACACAGTAATTTTTGCACATTACTATTTAACGGCTGAAACAGGAGCTGCGGTGGTACTTATCTAGACAGTCTCCGGTAACAGTGACCTATCACCAGTATCGGTAAATGATTTGCTTGCCCATAAGTATGTTGTGTTATTTACTATAATAACTACTAGACCATATCGTGATCGACGCTTTGAGACATAAGTTGTTTGGTTATCATAGTAATTTCACTAGTTACAACACTCTATAAGCCGGAACACACTAAAGTTTACACACTACTAGATAACAAATAAATAAATCTAATATATCAAACATTGCTAAAATTCTCTATTATTTATAAAATGTTGTTTTCAGGTTTTTTTGCTTTGACTTCAAGAAATTTGCGAAAGTACAGGTTTAGACTTTTTTTTAGGTTTTACTTTGACGGCCGAAATGTTGCAAGCAAATAAAAATATTACAAATTTCAAAATTTTCATAAATAGTACTAATTTAAAAAAGAGTTAATCGGAGCAAATTTATAAATATTGCCTCTTTATTAATTCCGATTAATGCATGGGTAACACATGTTATTTTAATACATTATTTAATGAATCTAATTAATATACAAATAACATTATTAACTACAGAGTCTATAAATGTATATGAAGTGAATAAGTCGTAATGAAATTAACAAAACAATTTAATTGGACTGTTAAACTAGCTACGTACTATCGTCAATTAAAATATTTATGTTAAAATTACAGCCACCTCTGTTGCCGTCCAATTAGAGCAAACTTTAAAGAAAATTGCATTAATAAAAAAAAACCGTTGGGTTTAATTTTTAAACTTGCATTAATTACAACGAGTATGCAAGTAAGCTTGGCTGGTATTTTGCTTTAGTGGTGTGTTCGTGTTTAGTCGATAATTTCTAATGTAATATAATATTTAATTGTTTATCGGCGTGAAGGTTATCATCAAATTGATGATGGATCTCTGAAGCCGCACCGTATAGGTAGGTACCATTTCAGGTCCTATTGAAGACGACAAACAGTACTGTGTTTTGATTTTAAAGGGAGTTATAGCTAGTGAAATAACTGGGCTATGAAGGCCTACAAATACATACCGATGGTTTAAACGAGTTAATAAAATGTAAATTAGTTAGAAATAAGTTTACAATGTATTGTCAAAAGATATGTACTATAGTAAATAATAGAAATAAGAATATTTAAATATGACTATGTACACATATATATATATGTATAGGTTTATTATGGCGGGATAGCATGAGTATTACATGATGTAAATATTAGTTAAAGGACCCCTGAACAATAATACCAGGGAAAAGCAGAAGTAATAAAAAAAAAAACTGGGCTATGGAGGCTGGTATCACAAGATAACACTTTGGTGATCGTCTTCTCAGTTTCGGGACCTTGTTAAGGCGTTTTCTATTATCAAGTGAATGTCCCACTTAAAAAGTATACTTAATACACTTGTTATATTTATCACAATGATGTGGTAGATTAAAAAAGTTTATTTCATTTGTTTCTAAAGTATGGTTTGGTTAGTTTACTTTTTTTCTATGCGACGAGACGAGCAAGGCTTTCATCTGATGATAAATGATATCCTTGTCTATAAGAACCTGGCGCTGGTTGAGTTGGTTTATAAACCACCACATTGCGCCACGACGCACGTCCCCTTAAAATGTAAGGTATTAAGTCTCGATACCTCAGTAATTTCACTATCATACTCCTTCAAACAGGAGCGCAATAATTTACGTATTACTATTTCTCGACTGCAAAGCTGCGGTGGTACCTACCTAGACGATTTCGGTTAACGAAGACCATTACCATTACCATTAGTAAAACTTACTACATAATTTATACTGTTTAAATAGTTATGAGCACCTAACCTTTTGGTTTTTTACAGTTCTGTTATGTTTTAGCAGCCGTAAAGATAATAACCGACGTAATATCGACCAGTTCCTTCTACCGTTTATCTTATTATAAGAAATAATATCAAAGAATACGTCAAAACCGTTATTTATATAGGCAAATATTAAGTGTAAATTAGTAAAACTACTGTAAGCTATACAATTTTAATAAATTATTTTAACTAGACCTAATTGCTACTTTGTTAATACAGCAACATGGTAATTGCGTGGTAATTGATTTACAAAGCCTTTTAGGTAATAAATTAAAAAATACATCATGATTTTTTATAGCTTCGATAAAATGTTGTTTTTTTTTTTAAATTGGCAACTCTAAAAACAGACCAAAGAAATTTCCGTCGTGCTCCGACAAGGCCATCTTTATGCATGAACCTTATCAATTGGTTGGTAAACCGAGCGCTTACAATTTAATGTGGGGTTGCCTGCTACGTAATTACATGTCGGTGCCAAATATTGCTAAAAGCTGTGACCTGTGAAGGTTTTTTTTTTATTTACGACAATTTTATCGCTGTGTACAGTTTCAGAAGTATATTAATTTGTTTATTTTACGACGGACGCGTCGCCGTAAGTTTAATTTTTTTTTGTGTGTTTCGGCGGATGTTGTCATATTTAGGGACACGTAATGGAGGCTTGTGTTTAGCAGGCAGGCTTCTTTGTTTCAGGACATCATTATCGCATATATTTACATTAGTTTGTATACAAATTATGTAAAAATAAACATGGAATGATTATACGGAATTGAAATATAACAAGCAAGCGTAACTTATTGTGAGTGTTCTTCCATCTAACCTTATTTAATAAAGTAAATATTTACGTATTTTATAATATTGTAATAAATATTATATAAAGAGCTACTTCAATGATAATGGTAACAAGTTCTTAGTAATGCGCATTTAAATTCTACATGTACATTATTACCTCACTTGTTTTTTTTTAAACAAGCGTTATTACCTTAAAATTTTGAATAAAATAATATGTTCATGTATCGACGTATATACAAACGTATAGAATACATAAATCATACATTATTTACATGCACTAAAGACATGTAGAAGGTGCTATTGTCAATTTTGCATTGACTATGATTTAGTCAAGTTTGTATGTGTCCGAATTCTGTATGGTCGCGCCCTGGCCAAACAGTAAGGCCAGCCAAAATGAAACTTGGCATTAATTAATATTGAGGTGGGTACGGAGAATTATCCCGTCCGGTAGGCCAACCGGAAATGGTGCCGAAAATCACTAAGTTGTTTATTATTTTTTCATTATTTTCATTATTCTTAAACAAATATGTTCCTCATATAAAAATTACTATTTATATGTATTTCCCGTATAACCGGTCAACCCGAAGAGGGATTAAAAATCACCAAATACTTTAATGGTGCTTATTTTAGATATCTTTATTGAAGTAAAAGAGTTCCTCGTCAAAAAATGTTTTTTTATGTATTTCTGATTGTAGTATACCGACCGAAAGTTGGCCAAAATTTGTGCACCGATATAGGTCCGATATAGATATATAACGAAATTGACGGTGAGAGAAATGACGTTACTCAGACCAGCGTTTACTATGTTATGCTTTTGACGCTGTACCCGTAGCTTTTGTAAGTTCAATAGTTTTGTCTATATAATTAAAACAAAAATAATAATACCCAACGTTGAAACGTTTATCATAAAATTATTCCAGTTTCAGTTAAATTCATCATTAATATTACGGTTTCGACCGCCCGCCACTAACTACTGGTCAGAGCTGGACTATAAATTATTGTTTTTCATCTAAGCAGTCCGATGCCCGTATTTCGCGCCAACACAGCCGCCATTTTGATGCGTAATTGCAGTTGCCGTTTGCGCCCGCGCCGATCGCCTTACCCGTAACTTATTTGGTGTGAAATGAGAACAATTTGCCTCACTGAAGATTTATGGCGGAAGATAATGACGCTCTAGGTAGTCGGCCGGTTAAATTGTTTTACTTTTCTCCATTTAGGTAAGCTGCACATGGTCCTTTTGGGTTTTAAGTACGCGTGAGGTGAATGTTAATCAGACGTTTTTTTAGTTTTGTTGAATTTTTAATTGTTGCTCAATTGGCAGTTGATTATTTGCTATCTTTGCTTTTTACTAGTGTAATTGTGATCTAATCTATTGTTGAGTTCTACATTTCTTTACTCATATCAGCGTTTTAGGTTTACGTTTTTAATATGTATCATGATTGATATTAAAATTAGTTCTAATAACAAGGGAAAAAATAATTCATTTTCATGTTCTTCAACGTTTATCTTATAATAATTTAGACACTCCATTTTCGGTATCAAAATGAATTTAAATAGAAAAGAAAAATCACCAATGAGTGAATTAGTACGTCAATAGTATGATAGTAGTTTTGTTTTATAAATTGTTTGGTATGCCAGAAAATCAAATGAAAATTTATATGTCCGTGAAAATTTTGCTGTTTATTTTGAGCATAAAAGCGTAATTACTTACTTCATGATAATATAGAGAGGTATGCACATATCCAAAATAAACTCCTATATTAACAGTAATACATCTATACTATAGGCACCTTATTTAATTAAAATAAAGCCTGCTTTCATATTATCTAGTCGTTCTAGTAGTGTCTAAAAATTTTTGTTTTCTGTCAGCAAAAAGGGTATAACTGCTTTCTTCTACAGGTGCACAAGTACAATTATTCAATCCAACTTATAAACTTTATACGAAACCTACGAATGGAATTGAGCAATAACAATTCGTAACACCTCGACAATGTAGTGAAGAGACCCGTCATTATTTCTTATAAATTCCTTTCACGAAGCATTACCGTGTTATCGAAATAATGTATACTGCACACGAAAATTATGTGCCGTGTTTATGTAAACAATCGCTAATACTGCTTTATTACTGGCCCCGAGTTTATGATAGGTCTAGAAAGATAGATAAACGTATATTTGCAATGTCACATGGAACGGACAGTACATGGCGCTAAAGGTTAGAGGTTTCCATGGGGTATCGTACCTGCTTTCTCTTTTGATGGGAATGCGGATAAGATTTTGTTTTTGTGACGGTGATAAAATTCAAATTGTGCAGCTAATATTTACGACTTCACGGCCCCTATACGGAAAGTTATAATGTTTAACAACGGTTTCAGCTTATATGGACCGGAATAAATTGCTTTCTTGTGTAAGAGAGAATGAAATTATAGATTCGGTTGTAGCGTTTTGCCATGTTTCTGAAATGGATTTTAGTAAGTAACTGTGTTAGCGAGTGTAGGGTTTAACTGCTTTTTGATTTACTGTCATAACAGCCTTCTTGGCTACGGAAATGTATCAAATGATTTGGACATCGTACAAGTGAAGTAAAGTTTAGATTGTAGAAGGAAGTTTTCGAAATAGTCTAGCTACATACGACCTTCATATTTTTAATGTGCTGGCATAAAGGCCGAGAGGTTGGGAGCAAGCTTCATCTCACCATCTTTTTCTTTATTTGATGAAGCAACGAAACGAATTTATCGTTGACTTGATGGTAAGTGAGGACGATATATAGCCAGTTAGGACGATGTGCTCTGTAACATCGTCTATGTACGCATCGCCTTAACATTTAGTATGTTAAGGCCCGATATGCCTGTAAGTTCTCTATCTACAGCACTTTTTAAACCGAAACACAGCAATATTTGAACAGTTTTATTTGGCAGCAGAAATAAAAGCTGTAGTAGAGCTATCTAGACTGTATCCGACAACAGTGACCTGCCAAAAGCTGCGGTCTGTTTGTCATTTGACCAGATGTGAAATTGAGGTCGAGTTGTAGCTATAGTTTATAACAGGAAGCTCTCCTACTATTATTCTTATAACAATTATATCCATTACATAATAATCATATTCCATTTTTCTTATTTTCTTGTCTTATCAAATTTTATGTTAAATGGCCATAAAAGCCAATTCTATCTAAACAAACCTAAATGTTTTATTACTTTTCTTAATAAAGCAATTCGTTGAAAGGAATATAAACAATTTTCATTCAAAAACCGTGAACAATAAGAATCAGTGAAGTATTCATCTTAATAGCGGCTTTTAGGTTTCATATGAAATGGAAACTAATGACTGGGTGAAATGTAACACAGAATATTGTTGGTAGTGAAATTACGTTTGACCCAGGTGCTCCTGATCGGTCGAGAGTGTAGGCCCTGCTTCAGGTATGTTGGAATGTTCCAACGCTTTGCGGTTAGGGCCATTATTTTGCATCTACTTCGAAGCGTCTAAATTATTATTCACGAGTGAAGAACTAGAAACGGCAAGCAATATTTTTCCAATCGCACCTTGTTAATCATTTCAACTGCCAGAAACATAATATTTATTGCATTTGTAGCAACAAAACTAGAACTTTAATATATACTGTTAAATTCCGTACAATTGTAACAATGAAATGAATGCATTATTAATGCATCAGTAGTATCATGCTAGGTAAGATAAAAATTGTTTTTGTTTTAATTACAACGCTTAATATGTATACCGCGTGTGGTTTCATATACAGTTTCATAAAAAAGTTGTTTCACATATGGAATCTTCACCTGGACAATGAAGCCGTTATTTTACCCCTGAGTGTGTTAATGGTCGACTAATTACGGAATAGTAAGAATTGTGGAAAGTTTTCTTTCGTCCATGGTTTAATTTATAAACGTAAAGTGGCTATGTGCCCGTTATTTTGAACTTCCGCAATGGTGCCCGCACCTAGGTTTACGACTGACCTGCTAGATGTCGCTGTAACGACTGTCATCGCGTGACATTTAAATTTAGCGACAGCTCTCCGTTTAGACCTTTAATTTAATCACAGGGCACTCTAACATTTATAACTTACAGTTGAATTTCGTCTAACAATATTTATTTACATGCAAATGCTAACCGACCAGCTCCGTACAAGGGTACGCCACACGAAAGTTCGTGCTGTAAAATACCAATTTACTTTAACAATATAGCGATTTACTCTGAACATTTCTTAGCCTTTTAAGGCGGCTTACATTTAGGCCAGTCTCGGATAATGCTCGGAGCTAATATAAATAAGAGAGTACCGATCGTGCCTTGAGAGAGCTGAGCCATTTATCCGCTATTAATTTTACTGTCGTGCCATCTCAACAAAGATCAACACCATTTTATAGTTGTTTAGCAAGGGAATGCTCAGATATGGTCGCATTTATTGAGCGCAGTGACATCTCTCCTCTTTGTATTGCGCGCTCTTCGGCATCTGAATTCGTGTGGGATTAGTATGATAATATTCCAATAAAATACACCACCGATAGCGTTATGCTGATAATAAAATTATTTAAACGTCAGTTTTATTTCAGTTCATAAATATATCAGAATTATTGTGTAATTTTAAAGATTACACTGATAGTGTACGAGTTCTGTATTTACAACTGACATTTTGTTGAAATTTCTCTAGCCTGGTTCCACAGCGGGGTAATGACAAGATAATTGGCTTACGTACGGAGTGAAAATTATAAATATGACATAGCCTTAACAACGAACGGTTGGATAACAAAGTTGATTGTCATTTGGCGCGGTCCCAACACTGGTGAGTCAAGAGTTGCATGGTATTATTAAAACAATGCACCAGCTGATGACGCATCCGCGGTCTTCCTTGTTTACGTTATGTTGGTTTATGATTCAACAACTGTCAGAGTGTATGCGAGGGCGATGTTCCGTTTCTCTCGTTATACTTACACCCATACACATTCAGTACTGATTCACACGACCTTCGGCGCTGGTGTTGCTTTATTTTTAAAATATAAGTCCGCAACGACAAGTTCATCATATTTATCTCTTTCATAAAAAAACAAGGCATTCACGATGGGTATTTAAAGCGGTGATTACTTAGGACAAAAACTACCAATTCGGTCTTTACACAGTGTGAATTTATCTACCAATTGCAAGAACACGAATATTGCTAGTTTAAAAAAGAGGTCGTAAACGTCTATTGCTATTTTTATAATACTAATGACAGTTTTCGTTAAATTTAATAGCGTAAAAGACAAGTCTTGTTGTTTTAGTAATTCAATTATAAACACTATTCACTAGTTATATTAACTGAAATTAAATATGAATGACGCAACCTATATGGTGTTCACTGGTTAATAAGAGACACACCTTGTTCGTAACAATGACCGCCGTATTCTGACAATTGGGCCACAGCAAGTCGCCTTAACATAAATCACTTTTTCGCCTTCACTAGTCAATTGGAAGGTATAAATACGCTGATTTCTAAAGAGGCGACTAAAGTGGGAACAATCATATTGATAGACCAAGAGTTTTTCATTTAGTTGTTAACAGCATAATATCATTTCTAATTTGGATGGCGGATACGGGAAATATCACTTTTTCAAAAGTCTTATGTCTAGCAATCGGCTGATAGGATTACTAATATACAGTAGGAACCGTTGGATGCAGACGGCGTAGGACCGGTTGAAGTGGAGACGTTTGAGGGACACCTACATCCAGCAGTGGGTGTTTCACTTCTACTTTATCTGTGATGAAGTAGAAGTGACTATCAACTGGCAAACTTGTAAAAGAGTTTTCTTAATATTTTCACACAAAATGTTTATGTGTTAACGATAACTCCAGTGTGAATGGATTACCAATGAATCCTTGACAACATCTATAGCACTTCTAAAATATATGATAGTAAGTTTAGCATAAATTCGGTGGATAAGATTTTAATATATTTATTCCAGTCTTACACTCCGTACAGATTTATTGGCACAATCTTGTAAATAGGTCATGTTTTTTTAATATTAATATTGTTTAACCTTTAACGTGACCGATCTGAGAGGAGATCTTTGGGGGAGGTCCATGTCCAACAGTGGGTGTTTTTATCGACAGATGATTGATTGACGATTGAAATTGATAACCATAATCAAATATACAGAATGAAATAAATGGAATGATTTGTTTTATTTTACTTCTAAGAGTAACCTTCGCAGAGTCACTGATTCGTTTCTTTATATGGACGTATGTAAATTTGTTTGTAATTTAATTGTATGTTGACGATGTGTATCATTTATTAGACGTATAGGATTGCGCAGGATGTTTTCTGCAATTTGCATTCGCCTATCTAGCACAGTGATCTATTACATCTCCAAGTTTGTCATTTGTGGTTTCCGTTTTATGTGTATATCATTTTCAAGAACACTTATATGTTATCATACAACCACGTCGATGAGTTGTCGTCAATAAATGTATGAGTTTAATTGTTTATTCATTGAAATCAAATAAATTGTTGATGTAATCTGATTTATTTTATACTTACGATATACGGTTGATATGTTTTAGCTATATTGAATTAATTGTTTTTTTGTTATGCGTTCCCATGCGTGTTCCAAGTTAGGGCTCAGATCATACAGTAATAACAATTTAAAATTTTGTAATTTCTGTAAAGCCTTTCAGCTACTTTTTTTAAATTTTACATTATATCACAATCTAGCTATAGCCTAATATCACAGTATCTTTTTATTATACCGCCTACAGTTGTTTTACTAAATTTAAGGAAACGATGTTCGTCTCCACACTTTACTAAAACAATGTTTACTACATTGTTCCTAGTTGAAATTTTTTTAATGTTTTAAATTTTGATTTTAATTTTGCAATCTGCGATGGATAATATAAGGCTTCATTAATAACATCCTCAGTATTAATCGTTCTTTAATTCAATATAAGCTAATAAAATAGAAATATCACATGTCACTGTGATATATCCTTTTTCCATTCATGAAGTTTATGTCAGCTACCATTGATATGTATGTATCTATTTATTTTCTGTATATGTATACTTTTTTACCTATTGACCTTTCCCATAATATATTTTTTGTTATTATACCCATAGTATGTAATTAATTATATTTATTATAGTATAGCATTTTTATTAACCTTTCCAAAATTAGCTCTATCTTAGATTGTAACGTATTACTATACCCCTACTTATTATATGTTTTCTGCTCAATCCTATAGTAGATTGGGAGAGAATGCCTTTTGGAATTAGTTCGCCTTTTTGTGCCTTTATGTGTGCAAATAAAAGTCAAACTTCATGGTTGAGTCAGTGTTGCAAGCAAGGCGACGCATTTCACAGGTCAATATTCTAATACTAAGAACTAATTAACGGTGTCCACCACGTCCACATTTAGTCCTTTGATGTTCCTACGCGCAGAGACCGTCCGAGATATTTCTACTGGTCTAGTTCCAAGCGCGACTCAATTCTAATAATTTTGATAGAAATTTTGCGTCTTTTGATGTTACACAAATGTGTAGCTTATAATTATTTATTAATAAATAATTTATTACATTACCTAATTGGTCTAAGTATATGTGAAAAATTTTTTGGAGATTGAGTATATATAATGAACGACGGACGATTCACAGAGAGGTGGCAGTTAATATGAAATTAAACTGCTAAATATATGTACATGTTTAGATTTTAAAGCAATGTAACAATAAATAATTATAGATAATAATTCGAGATTAGCATGCTGTAAACTGCTTATGTATTACGCTTGCGTTTTCAATCACCAATCGTTTACTATTAAAATTATGAAATTTTGTATTACTCTTTAACGGATGATTGATAAATAAATCAAACATATTAGGAATAGAAACTCATTTATAATTAATGGTAAATAGTTTTTATAACGACGATACTTAATTTTAACGATAGTCCAATTTAAAGGTTTTTTGTTATCGATGGACACATTAAGAAGATATCTTGCTTCTGGGGGTTAGACATGGATGTGTTTTACTCACTAAAACTAGTGTTTAACCCCATTGCGATGAACCTCTACATTTCCTATGGAATAGACCGGTATTCTTCCAGAACTACAACTAAGCACATCTCAGCAAATGCTGTCGATCTCTCTAACACCCTTTCTATGTTACGACAAACACAGAACCACCTTATATTTATCATCCACCCCGGAGTGCCACGGAGATTCTCTCCTTTAAATCTATGATAGTAAAGTCGTTTTTAGTAGCTTTTTACTATAAGTACAGTTTATTTAAGCCTTGTTCTCAACAGCTCAGGATTGTACTTTGGGATGGAAACAGAAGTTTAAATGTTTAGCACTTCACATTTCAGCTACAGTGCATTTAATTTGTATGCGTCATGAAGCGCAGAAAACTTAATTCAAAATAGATTGTCAAGCATCGATCCGTGATCATAATCCACAATGGAATAGGATGAGCGGACCAGCTTTGCATAACCGATGCCACGGTATCGGTATTCCGTACCGAACTAACAAGATATTGTTATTCAATATAAGAATAAACAATACCATTGCCTTTGCATTCGAATATAGCCTCCCGATACCTAATTCAAATCGCGTCGTCATACCAAACAGTTATAATCGGATAATCGGCTAGCTGTCTCCGTGTGAGAGAAGTCAAGAGTCCCAGCAGTGGGAACAATAAGATAGCTCTTTTTTTACTTATTTAATCGGCAGCTCCGATACAAAGATGCGAGATATCGATCGCTTCATTCCGATGCATCGATAAGTATCGTGGACGTTGACAAATTGCGTCTTTAAGGAGTTTGTGGCGAGGCAAATTGGGGCTACCAGTATTTATTGGTTCCCCCTGAGGCGGTTTCTTGTATTATAGCTGTCCGATTTTATCGATGGTTCGCATCAAAGTTAGCACGCTTGTTGGTTAATTATGATTGAAATCGGATCTTTGTATTATTTTCATCGATATTCTTATGAGAACTTCAATAGTTTTTAATTTATATTTCATATTACTATTTTGGTTCAATCGTTGTCAGTAATATTGTTAGGTAATGGGACTTAATTTGTTGTATCTCAAAGCGATCAACTCAATTTGTTATTGTAATCTTACGTATATTACTTAAAATTAGGGGGGCGTTTTGCTGTATAATTTATAAATATACAGTACTGCACAATTTGATCATATATAATAATCATCTTAGTTTGATTTCCATAAGCATAAAAGGTTATGATTTTGACCAAACTTTGGTAAAAGTAAAATTACTACTAATTAAAAAAATTTAAATGATCTGGTTGCTGAAAATTTTGATGACATTTAACCGTTTTACTCGTACTTATGTTGTAATTGATTTCGAGTTAAGCACCGACAGCATAATCAATTGTTAACTGTTAAATTTAATGGTCATTTGGTGCATTGGGTAAGTGGTCCGTTCGTTTTAATTACAGCAATATTCAATTGCTTGATGCACACATATTTATGAGGTTTGTTACGTACATTTAAAGTGAATTCGTAAACTGTACATTATGTAGTAATGTCTATATAGTAAAACAAATATTTTTCATTATGTATACAAATAGAAGAATTAATTAGTCGGATACATCTTCAATCAAAAATCATTAAAGAAAAGGTTAAAATGTTAAACATTTACTAATATGTTAATGAACTCTTTACATCGTTTTTTGTTATAAACATATGTAACAGAATTTTCTTTATTTAACTGTGAAAATATGAAACATAGTTAACACATAAAATATAGTTAACATTAATAAGTTATAAGCAATAGTTAGAGGTGCGATTGTTTTAGTTTAATCTGTAAAAGTTAAACGCATATTTTGAGCGTTGGAAAAGTCAACGACACTTAGTTAACCGTTGGCAGTAAAACGGTGTTTTTTGGCACTACACAAACTATGTACGCCCATTAACATAGTCGGTAAATAGACTGCCACAGCGGCATGCGGGTATACATCAGACGCGCCGCTATCTGCGATCAAAGGTACCGCCTCTAGGCTTAGAATATCCCCTTACACCTGTTATTTACTTGTGACAAGGGTACGCCGCAAAAGAGTGCGCCGAAGCCTTATATTTTTTACACTTTGAAATTGTAAGGTTTTCTATACATCAGTGTTAAAGATTTCAACGAAATATTCAGCTGAGTGAATTTTAAACTTGTTATACTAACATATCCATACTTATATTTTACTGGTGGTTGGTCTCTATTTCTGGAGACCATTTAGGTAGGTACCACAGCTTTTCCTATTTCTGCCACCAAATAGTAATGTGCTCATATTACTGTGTTGCGGTTTGAAAGATGCTGTACGCTAATGAAATTACTGACGCCTTATATTATAAGGTGACGAGCACGATGTGGTACAGAGTACACCATCTTAATTAGGGCCAAGTTTTCATGGGCAAGCGTACCACTTACTATCAGGTAAACGCCTGGCTTTTTAACAAAAGTTAATCACGAGTATTAGTTAATAATCTTTTTAATTAACTTTTGTTATTGACGTGTTGATTGTCTAACGATGTTTTCCTTAACCAAGATGTAATGGAAATCGAACCCGCTTGTCACTTACATATACATGAAAATCCTCTGTACTTTATCATTTTAAAACAAAGTATAAAATAAGTTTACTATTTAAACAATAGTGTACATTTACAAATTTATGATATAAGGGCTATTGGAGGAACATTTTGGGCAAGAAAAGATAAGAATCGACTTGAATGGAAAGAGCTGGTAGAGGTTTATGTGTCAAAAGGCATGCTAGTTGTTAATCAGGATAACCTTTTACAAAGACATATTGTAAAATCTTGTTTCTATATTATGTATCAATAAAGGCTTTAAAACAATATTTATAATGCAGTTGAAAATATAAGAATTTACTCATGAGAAACCAGTTTCCAATGTTGTCAATTAACACTCGCATAAAACACGTATAAGTCTTATTTATGTTGATTAGCTAATAACTTGCATTAATAGATATTTGTATAGCTTAAGAACGGGTAAACATAGAGCTGTGCGGTCGAAGGCAATCACGTTCACAATTATAATATTAATAAATTCGAATGTGTGAATTATTACGAGACCTTAGACCGGCTGCCCACGTAAATATAAACTGCGAGTTGATTATCTATGTGTGTTTGCGTCATTCGCGAGTCCATCATTTAACAGTTATTATTCTGCTGTGTATTATGTGAAATTGCTCGTTAGATGCCTCGAAAGTACTTCCCGGTACATGGAAGACTTTCTAGCCGCTAAAGCTGTGGTTACAATCTATCAATAGAATCATGATCAGACGAAAAAGGTCCACTGCTAGATAAAGATCTCTCGATGATCCAAAGCGGCTACTAGAGACCTTCGACAAACCATTGGTGAATCATAAAGAGAATCTGCTTTGCCCATTAACACTGAGCTGACTATCTTGTTAGATATATGTATATCTTGTTTGTTTACTGTGTCTCTCTTGTATATAATGTTTTCCCCTTTGCTGTTATTATATAAATAAAGTGTAAATAAATAAATATAACCGTAACTCCTATTTCTTAATATGAAAACTGTTCTAGCTATGAGAATTTGAAAACTGTGATGAAATGCGTAATGTGAAATTGCGAACCAGGAGGAAACCTGCCATTGACTTGCCGAGAAGGAATACCATAGGTGTTTTTGTACGTAAAGGACGCCTTAGTCTACGACTTACTTCTCTTCCCAGAAAAACTTACTCTAAGTTAGGTATGTTAATCCTGGGTACTATGAAATACTGAATAAATCTTCCCTTTAACTAATGCATAAAAAATAATAACTACTATTACTGACTAAGAAACAGGACTAGCCTTTTATAACATGTAACTTTAAAAACAGCATTATACGAGCGTATAGAAATTTATTTGAAATAGCAATTGCTATTGTAATTGCAATACGCGACGGAAAATTTTACAATTTTCTTTTAAATAGAATATATATTGCTATTATCTTTGTTTTGTTTTCCTTTCCTCGTTTGTTCCGTACCTCGAATGGAGAATATCTACGGTAAAGAGCTGTCTGATTGTGATAAAGCCGCGATAACCCATGGCAATAATGAGAAAGTCCAAGCAATTCAGCCACCGAATGCACATGTACAATGACATAAACTCTAGCCGTAGTGTGACCATAATAAATTTATTAAAAACGTAAACAAAATTTTTCAGAATATTACTAAACTTTGTTTCTTGGATTTTGATTGTAATGATTAATGTGAACACGTGGATATGTTTTTATGATATCTAGTGGAAATCGACGAATATATATACTTTCTTCCAGGACACAAAGACGGCAATAGAGCTCTCTTTACCACTATAGCCTATTTGGTGTTCGTTTTAAGGATTACTATGTTATAGCCTCGACGATGACCAGCCTTTGTAAGTATAGTTGTTTGTCGTGAGATTCATGTAAAGATAAAAAAAAATCTATTTATTTTCGCTGATAAGTAAGGTCTTAATTTTTTTTATGTGTTTGAGGCTTTATGAAAAAATTGCTACTTTCGGCCATTACTGACAGTTTAAGGTTAATTTATATGTTGCTTAAAATTAATTGTACCTTTAGATACTCTCTTAAATTCAGTTGTAAACAAATCAGTTTAAAAAGATCGTAACAAAAATTTCGTATCAAAAAAGAGGTTTTTTCATGTCCTGGAAAATGCTTTTAATGTGGAGTTATAGCGAGCGTTGCGCGGCTTTTTCGTGGAATGGCCGCTGTGTAGTTGACTACTACTGTGTAGTCACAAAACGATAATAGTTCCAAGAAGGCTTGTAAATTGACACCGGCGGGTCGTACCTCCGCGATAGACGCGAATGGAGTACACTACTACCCAAACGGCTGATCTAATCGTGGCATTACCAGCGGCGAGCGGGAAGGAACTTGTACCTCCGAGGGTTTATGGAACCGATTATCGGTGACTGGCTTAAGGCTTCACCTCAGTATTTTGTACTTTACTACTGCTAGTACATCGTTTTTAATCTAAAATTATTAATTTTTATAACTTTTTTGTCTACAACTACGATATCAAAGTTGCGAGGTGAATAACAGTGACTTCAATTCGTCTTGAACCTTTGTTTCATAGAAAAGATATATATTTGTTTATATCAGGGTCTGCTGATCATATTGACAGGTCACCGAGTGGTCTATTTTGTTATTTTAACTAAACAACATTCTGCATAATGCCTTATTTTACTGTAAGTCACAAAATTCTCTTTAATATATTTCCGTCGATGAAAAATATGCTAAATTATGTTTTTAAACTCAAATATTTCTTTTTTAGTTTGTGCACTGTCTAATTAAAAGGATTATACCTTTGTTATAGTTTCTAGAATCAAAACATGTCTTATTTAAATATTTGCTTAGTACTCTTAATAAATAATTGAACTTACATAAGGATTTGATAAACCTCTAGAAAGAGCATCGATTCCGATTACGGATGATTCGCGACGCTATAGAAATAAATCTGGCATGATAATAATCGTGATGATTGAAATTAACCATAAAACATTTTAATAAAGCTGTTCGGTTAATGCCACTGGCTTAAGATTCCATTTTAAACAGAATAAAACTAAACCAAGCATACTCTCTAGAAGACTTAAAGACTAAGTAAGCACATCCTGTGTAGACTGTACAATAAAGAAACAGAAGGGTCTATGATGAGTTCGAATTTTAAAAATGTCAGTCGACTTATTCCTCACGTGATTTTGAGTGGGGTACAAAGCACTGGAATCAACGGTTAATAAATAATTAAATAAGCGCGATTAGTTTCACGCTCCAAGATAGATTTTGGAACTGTGGTCTATATGCAATAATTGAGGTTGGGTATATAAATACTCCGAGGGCCCATTAAACGCCTCCTAAACGTTTTAATATATTCTATCGGCATGTATATGTTTCTATTGTATTGTCGACACATAATTTACGACTTTAATGTAATTACGCACTCTTTTCCAAGACGGAGCTGAGCCTCGGATTACGTGACACAGTTCACTAATAGACTCAGCGTTGCATATTACATGGAGCTACGGCTATGCGGTCGTAATACTTTGTCGTTGGAAAAAAAACATACAAATACATACACTAGTGGTTCTCAACAACAGTGTCGCAAGCCCCTGTCAAGTGTCATGAGATCAACAAACACGGTATACTAATTGTAGAAATACCATGTACTTCACTTCAATTATGAAAAATTTTATATGTAAAACAGTTGCGAATTTATAAAGTATGTTAGTGAGTACAAAAGGTTGAAAACCGCAGGCTGTGCTTGGGAAATAAATAAAAATGCCCATAAAGGTCTCTGTGGCTCTGTATCTAATTACTTTTCTTTACTAGTCGGAATTTTGGAAGTCCCCGGTTGTATTTTAGTTGCAAATGAATTTTAGTTTAAGGTAGGTTTTTAGTTAAAGGCGTCTACCTAGCTAACACTCATATTCTCTCTTTGATATCAATTTCACGTTTTGTTAAGTGGCAATGAGACCGGGGATAGTGAAGCACGCTCTCCCAAAATACTCTTGACTCTTATGTTTTGGCTGCCGAACCACCGGAAACTATTAAAGCTGTTATGGCAACATTTTTACTGCATCGATAAATTACAACCAATTAACTATCTATATTCCTCTCCAATAATATCTAAAAAGCAATTACAAACTTAAATTATACCTTTCTAACTATTAGTAATTAGGTAAGTAACAGTAATATTGACATGTGTGTGATATATACAAGTACGAACATAGCGACATTAACCTTTTCAAAAAACTACTACATAGGCTTCTTCCAGTATCCACCGATTCTTCGTGGCCTTCACGCGGGCATTGTTAGTTAGCATTGTTGAGTCACACATGTTCAAAATAAAAACTTTAACAAATTATCAAGAACATTGAGTCTGTTTGTCGGTCTATAGGTTTAAACAGAGCGTTACTAAACTGATTAGACATCACATACCTAACAAAGAAGTGATCTTAATTAAGTCGTTACCTGAACCCACTACAAAGGTAGGCAGGTCATGGTTTACGGTGTTATGTTTAACACAAAAGACCTTAACGAATTGGAGCGTGTTTTAAACTTTTTCAAAATGAATAATTGACCGTATAACGGATGAAAAAGTATTAAATGGTTTTTTAGTTAATGAAGTGTATAGAATAATTTTTCTTTTTTTTGAGATTATCTTAAAATCTAAGGAGGTATGTAGGTATACCTCACTAAGGGACTTGATCCTTTTTGTCAGCAATAAAGTATTTTTCATAAATTAAGGATTAATTTATAGGTAAAAGGTTATCTGGATAAAACTAGTAGTTTGACTGGATCGTAATGCCAAAAGTTTTTAGTTAGACTTGTTATGTATTATTCTTGAAAAGACGAGTACCTGATTAATAGTTCAGGATTCCGCTAAATCTATTAAGTATTCCGCACCGATTGGTGTCACAGCCACTAATCGCAATTAGTAACCTATTGACTTTCCATTGTGAGTCTTGCAGCATAATCCTTTTAAATAAGAAGCCATTGAAGTCTTTTAATTAGTTTTACTATAATTTTTTAGCGTATCCTTAATAGTAATTAATAATGACATGAATAGTTTTAATTTAGAATATTATAAGATATTACGGCGGTATTACAAAGTAATATAGTTTCAGATTGAAATATTTCGTAATCAGAATCAATCTGTGTATATTTTCCAGTTCTCTTATTGGGTTTTGTTTAATTTGAAGCATTTAAAGGAAAAGAAGAGGTTTTAGAAAGGCGTCTGTCTCTGTTATCGATGTACGATTTGATTTGATGCCCACCGCCACATTTCACCATTGCACCGTTCATCGTCGACAGGGAGTTCATCCTCATACTCTAGAACTGCAATGGTCACGTACGGTCCGGTTCTAAAGAAATTTTCTCCCAAGAACAACTTATGGAATGAATTCGTTGCTGAGGTTTTCCCGAGGTCCTACAGAAAGGAGTTATTCAAATAGGGTGTGATAAGGTTTCCGGGGTCGGCAAGGCGCCAGTGATGCCTACGGTGCTCCGTCTATAGACTACGGTAACTGCTTACCATCAGGCAGGCCGTATGCTTGTTTGCCACCTTAGTGGTATAAAAGGTAAAGTTTTTAAATGTGTTTTTTTTTGTATGAAACGTCTAGACGTGTTGTATGCCCGGAATAAAACAATTTTTGGTATAATCTCCCGTCTAATGACTGTCTGCATTTTTAAAGATTCCTTCGTCTATGGACTTTCTATCAATCCGTTTACTCACTTACATCATCACCATATCAACGGGTGGACGTCCAATGTTAAATATTTCTCTTGTAGTGTATTCCATGAAGTACAGTCTTGTGCTCTTTGGGTACAAGAACTCCCAGGGATTTTTTTGATCGTCTGTCCATCTAGTGGTAGATGGCTTTCTCTGATTTGCTTTGCTCTACTCACGCGAAAGTTAATAGTCTGTTTGATGAAAATTAGTGTTGTTTGTAATTTAGTTTTCAGGTCTTACATAATTAAAAAATTCTAGATCTAGGTTACATAATTAAAAAATTGTTCTAGGATATTTAAATTTTTCATTAATAGTGTCTCTCTTAAGTGTTAAACCACAGGTAGATATAAATAACAGGAGCTATTTTAAAATTAATTAAGATTAATAGATTCGTTAGACTATACTTTAGAAGAGTGTCCAAATATAAATTCTGAGAATCGACACAAATAAACATGTCTACTAATATCTTGTGATTTCTGTGTAAATGGTGTATTAAATATAATATGTTTTATTTTTAAAAAGGTACTCATAATTCGGTGCAATCTTCCTTAACGATTATGTTATGATGAACATAAAACCAATAACCGGTTTCTTTGAAATCTCAAGATATTTTACAGTGTAGGTCATAATATAACATAACGAAACTATCAACATTAGTTTATTTTTGATCTGAATCGTTAATAACGTGTTGAGGTTATCAAGGGGAACTACACTTCTCCCTGTTTTTTTTCTAATGCCGTTCTAACTTAATCAGTCCATTTAATGCATGTCATCTTTCCAAAAATATATAAAATGTGAAATATAACAGTCCAAAAACATAATAATGATTGTATGGATACAGAAATTCGTGTTAGCAGTTAACAAAACAAGTATAAAAGTATTAACGGCGCACCGGTAACCCTAAATCAAACACGAGAGCGTCATGTCTCTGGGGAAATAAGCTGAGTGTGTGTTGCCACACCTTGGGTGGCGGTTTGCCATCTGTAATTTATTAGCAGGTTAAATTTCTAATTAAACCACACCCAAGTTTTTAATATCTATCATTCCTTGTGTTAGTTTCCGAGTTATTTTGTCGAATGGTGTCCGATTGCTTGGTTATACATCAACATTTAGTTTACCCTATGGAGTAGCTTCTCGGTGGCTCATTTTGATTATTTTCGCTCGATTAATGACACGATAAAAATATTTATTTGTCACCACAAACCAAAGAAAATTAAAAAAAATTACAATTTATCAATACACATTTCACATGGTTGTGGATCACTGGTGCCTGTGATAGGTAATAAATCCGTATTACAGGTCACTAGGTCACCAACTTTCGTGCAGTTAACATTACTTATTCTTTCATTAATGTTTAAATTGTTGTTGATTTAAAAAAAAATATTTAATAAGACCGGCGTTGATTTGCATCTTTATCAAACAACGATAACAAATTTAAATATGAAATTTATTGAAAACAGAAAGATCGTAATGACAGTCACTAGAGATGTTATTTCTTTACTGTCTTTCACTTACTGTTTGTGGACCACATATTAATAAATATCTACTGTTTAATTGCATAATTAAATTTAAATTACGATGTTGATAATATATTTAGTATAAACTATTCCATTTCTTTCTGTAACCGCTCCATTTAAGTGTTGAAGTTATGGTGCGTTATCGGACCCACTATCTGCCGTACCATGTTATTAACGTACGAGGAGGGAATTGTGGGCGCTCTCCTACTGATGATGCATTGCTGGTAACTATTGTGAAGAATATAATGATAAATTTAATATCATGGTTTATTGTCTAAATCTAAAATAAATTTAAAATTAGCATCTGTTAATACGTCCAATCAATTGAATATTGAATGTATTATTTATACTTAACTATAAATTTCTATTCAAAAAGAAGACTAGTTTTCTTAGTATTCTTACTAGTTTAAGCATTGTATATCAGTCCAATTCTAAGTCTATTTATAGTTTCTACATTTTTAAAAATTATACGAATTGCTAGGTCTACAATGTAGCCCGAAAAATTTTAAAATAACTACCTTATAATGAAATTTTGGAAATGTTGTTGTTATGGCTTATAGACTAAGCACTTTGAAAATTCATAGTATCACCAAATTTGATTAATCTTCACATCTAATTTGGACATTATAATAAACTTAAAAGACGATAAATAATATATATTATTTACCGTCTATTAGGTTTTAGTTAATTTTGAAAACTTCTTTATTAAAGTTATCATCATCTAGCTCGCCATTCTATAAGACAAACCCTATGTTTTTGAAGAGATTTATATTCAGCCCTGGGTATTTTTATGTTGGAATGGTGATGATGGTGAATCGGTTGTAAAGTAAATTGCTACATTGCGAAACGTTTTCATGTTACTGGTGCTTTCAAGAATTTGTTAGACAACAGTTGTGTGGGCCCGTGAAATACGCGACCTTTACATTGCGCTCGTCGCGCTGATTAAATGTGGGCAGTGTCAACAGATCAGCGGTTGTTTGAATGCAGCGGTAATTTACGAGTGCTGGAGATGCGTAGGCGCAGCTCTGATAACTCCGGACGTTCACCATGAGTTTAATACACGTCTAATTCATTGAGCTACGAAAATCTGGTTTTTAAAATACTGTCTTAATATTAGTTGCTGCGGAAACTGACAGCTGTAAGACCAACCAAATTTAAAGTATTCGTTGAGATCCCAGTTTAATCTTTACTGGTAGTAGGTTTCTTGCTGAAGCCCGTCTACCGTCGGTCCAATCGGTACCACCGCAACTCCTATTGCAGCCGACTAATATTACTGTATTCCAATTTGAAGGGTGCTGCATGCTATTGAAATTACTAGGGTAATGATTGAATTTTACGTCTCTAGGCAACGAGCGCAATGTGGCACGTATACCATCGTAACCAGCGTTACGTTATGGGCAAACGAATTACTTACAATTTGGTCTTACAAGACTTTTACGGAGGCCTACGTTCAGCAGTGGGCGTTTATCGGCTGATAATTGAGTGTAAGTGTAAATAGGAGGTCAAAACTCTGAAGATGTATTAAAATCGGATAACCTATAACTGGTCTGTATTCGCAGCTCCGAGGCCGAAGAGGTCATTGTTGTGACTGAAAATAAGATTATGATTGCACATGTGCAGTGCTGACTCATTCCTGGTCCGCGCGTTAGATGCGCGTCAGCCGGTGGCGCATGTAAAGGATCCTTTATGCGTCTTTGTTGTTGCCACCATTAAAAATTATTGCATTTTAAATTGCAAATGTATGTAACATTAAAGTTGTTATCTTATCTTTTTATTCCATATAAAATTAAGATTTATTTTATACTCCTTTATAATCTTTGTTTCGTTTTTTAATGTTATGAATAATTAGTATGAAGATTTTTCTTTGTTGTGTCGGTATTTGATCGACACGTATCTTATACGAATGTAGGTATTTTATAATTTTCATACAAAATAAGATGTGTTTAGATCACGGATTTAGGGCCATCGAAGAATTTGAATATGGAAGAAATATCGAGTATGGCGTTACTTTAATACTAAATTTAGAAGCTATTAGCGATCACTATCGGAAAAGGTTACGTGATCGTACGAGGTGTCAAACAGTTAATTTACGTTTGAGTATAGTGTAGGATGCGATAACTAGTGATGTTAACTTTGTTAGTATAATTTAAAAAAAAAACGTAAAACCGGTAATTGTTTCATTTATTTAAGTAATTCAATATACAGTTTTTTTAGACTGTGATTGACTAGAAATAGCTTGATTATAAAACATAATAATCAATTACAAAGCTAAATGGGACCTTATGGTATAATACAACATTTTATTCATCTTATTTGTTTATATAATTTTATTGACAGTTTGTAGTGCAGTAGGTATCTGTTATAGATAAATTCAAATATTATCGATTTGTATATCGATTAATCGTTTTAGAAAAGTATCTAGGGAAACAAGTTGCATCACTAGCTAGTGACAAGTGTCGGCGTAGCGTTGGCGTTTACGGCCGTGTGGGATCGCTCGCAAATGGGCCGAATGTATGAGAGGCAACATCTGGAAATAAACATCGCACTGATATAGGACAGCAGACCGCTGCGTCACCCTGCATGTGCATAATAAACCCAAAATTTATTATCTTTCTTCTTAGATGAATATCTAACATAGTGGTGAGGACGGCTTTCTTTATTTTTATTGGCAAGTCTCTGTTACCGAAGACAGTCTAGTTAGGTACCACAGCAGCTTCTATGGCATTCGATAAATAGTACTGTGCAGACATTACTGTGTAAAGAAGTATGCTAGTGAAATTACTGGGGTAATGAGACTTTATATGTCAAAGCGACAAACGCAATCTGGACCTGTGTATACTATTTTAACCTGCGCCACGTTATGACCAGGTGTATCACTTACCTTTAGGTCAACGATAATGAGGTTTAAAAATTAGTGTAGTTCCTTCCGGTGCAGTTGGTATTTCAATTTATTCAGCCCTTGGTGAAAATTCATTTGGTGAATGCAAAGTACCTCGTGCACTAAACACGACAAGACGCCGTGCATCAAGTGTTTACCGAAGCGAGGAACAATTGGAAATACAACATTGCAGCCCAGATTGGTGCCAGCACGGAATACACGCCTAGTGTTTCTTGTGTTGAACCACCTCATTCCACCGGCCATATATCATGTCAAAATATTAATCGTGCGTAGATAAACACACCCACAGACCGACCAATATCTAATAGCTTGTGTTTATTAAATTAATGGTTAGTTTTTAATAATAGATTAGATAGAATTAATATTTCTATGACGATTAGTTTCGTAGATGGATTCTGCTTTTGTATCGTCATATCAAATTCAGAAAACGTTTTAAAAACATTTTAATGTATATTAATCAAATAATGCTTATTATTTATAACAAGAACATACAAACACCTTAATCTCTATAAAATTTTCAGTTATCATTTGAAAGTCGTTCGCTGCTGGAGTCTTCTCTGAAGATCTCTGCAGAGGTTAGTCCTGTCATGATTTTAATACAGCATTAAAACAGTTTTCTTTATTATTTCCTAATCTCAATAAATATTAAATTAATCAGATGTTTATGCATATTGTAGTATAAGAATCAGTCCAAAACATTCTTTATAAAATTTATCAAAAAGTTAAAGTGAGGAAAAATTGTTTTGGCTGTTTCTGGCACAGTGGGTATTTGGGTACCGTCTAACACATACATTTCTAGTTCTATTTCAGATTGATATACTACAATAGTAAAGTTTGTATAAAAATAGGAATTTGTTGGACTTGTCTGTATATTGTATTCATATTGTCAATTAGTCGCTATAACGATATTGCTGTGGCATTCATATTAATTTTCAGCTTTACTATCACACAAGTTGATGTATAGTTTTGGACTATGGTAAATATAAAAAAATTATAGTAATTTCTTTAAAAATTAAAAATAATAAATGCTTAGTACATACTTTGATTGCTCTACGTTAACGACAACAAGAAGTAAGAAAAGATGTGGAGAAACATAAAGTAGACGGTAGACATCATCACGATTCGCTCGCCGCTATAATTTATACCAATTATTGGTGAACGGTAACCTAATCAGTTTCATTAGCTGTTCCGGGCGCGAATTATTCATTTGCAGTTGTGCTATAAATTTATCGATACGCGAACGGCTGTACCTTGTTAGATGCACGGTTGATATGTTTATGATGGCTTGTCGACATCGCTTTAGTAGCCACTGGGAAATTATTTGTCTTAAAGCATCTATTCATTATAAACAATTTGTACGAATAGATTGTTTAAATATATAATAATGAATAAAATACTATAAGTTTCCATTGTAGGGATCTTGGACTTTCTCCCACAATAAGAGATTCAACGGTATCAGAGTCTTTTCCAAAACCTCAATGAAGATCAAATACATTCCTCTTCGATTAGTATATCTATAAACACTTCTCAGTGTTTTTTTTATTATTATGCAACGAGGCAAAGCAAGGCGTTTACCTCATAGTAAGTGGTATGTTTGTCCATAACGTGGCGCTGGTTGAAATGGTCAAACAGCACTACATTGCGTTCGGCGCCTTGAGATATAAGGTGTTAAGTCTTGTTACAACAGTAATTTGACAAGCTTACAGCAACCTTCAAACCGGAACACAGTAATGCTTGTACATTACTATTTAGCGGTGGAAATGGGAGCTGCGATGGTGCATACCAAGACAGTCTCCTGCCAGCAAAGAGACCTTTAAATTGCCTAGCCTTTTGAGGCTCAATAAACCGACTTTTATTGACGTATGTATATTCTATGATACCCCACCAACCTGCCTTGGGTCAGCAAGGTGGGAGATGGCTCAAATCCAACGTTATTAAGTGACGCCTATGTCCAGCAGTGGACGTCTATCGGCTGATGATGACATTCCATGATACATGTTACATAATCTCTTTAAGTTATAGATCACAATGTTAGAGTGATTTTCTTTCATTTATGCTGGTATGAGTCAGTGTAGCAGACGCTTTGTCCGGGTCTGCATGAGTCACACTACAGTCACCACGCTCGATCTCATTACCGGATGTACCCGTCTACTGCTCAATTACCGATCTTCGTCGCCACCAGTGGCACTAGTGATGCACTCAAGGCACATGTGTCTATAATTATATACACTACGTAGTATTTATTATTACTTCTCATACACACCAATCTGTAATTATAGTTTTAAAGTATTTAACAGTATTTTCAGAAATGAGATTACTTCGGGTATTGCGTTGATCAAAACATATTAATGATTGCTTTGGATTGAAGGGAATTAAGGAAAAACGCCTAACATGTGGACAACTTGATGAAGACATTGGAAATGATTGGTAAAATAACAATATACTAAAACGATGATAATGAACGATTGTTATTTAATATTTTGGTCTGTTCCAAACCCTTAAGAAAGTATCATAATCTAATGTCTTAAAGAATATCCATGATGTTGTGTAGTGTATTTAATTTTAACTAATCCTACATTTTTATGGTAGCGTAATACTTTCTATCACGTGTATTATTTATTCTTTGTGGTATACAAAAATCTTTCTGTGTTAAACGATACACAGGATACGGTTTTTTATAAAAGAGATATCTTTTTGATTCGATCTTATTAAACCATTCATGTGTTTGCTTGCACCATTGAATTTATAATTCATTCAATTGAGCTGATAAAACGGTGCGTTAACAGCCAATCGATATACCGTGATTGTTGATCATTATGCACACTTAACGATGAGTGAATAAATTGTTAACTGAAATTAAGGACTAACCGTATCATTCTCAATAAGCAGGTGGAGATATAACCAGAATTATTTCGTCGCTCATCACTGAACACATGCCATTCCAATGGATTTCCAGCTCGACCAGGACGATTCCTTGAACCAGAATGATTTGATTACACATAACTGTTGGGTAGCAAAGCAGAGTTCATTCTATGATTTGATGTTATGCTCCGTGAAGTTCCTGTAGAACAAGCAAATATTTAATAAAAAAAAGTATACCTGTACTCTTATTTGACCGTCGTGCTCATTTTCGTCCTCAACGTAATCCGGTCTAGTACCACAGACTTATTATCTGGTTAACGTCCTGTTACTTACACATTTGAAAAATAGGTATGTATATGTTAAGGTTAATGATTAACATTTCGGTCTCTGTTTCGTTAACTTCGTAATTTCTTCCACCAAGCGAATGTTGTGGGATATTATACGTCACACTGCTATATCCCTTTCTCCATTCTTGAAGTCTATGTTAGCTATCATTACTATGTATGTATTTATTTTCAATATATGTATATTTTATTATTCCCACAGTATATGTCCTTATTATGTTTGTATGCACCAATTTATTACATTTATATTAGTATCATATATTTATTGACCATACCAAAATGTATTAACTCTATCTTAGATTATAACGCGTTACTGCACCCCTACTTATGTTCTTTACTCAATTCTTTGGTAGACTGGGGAGATTTTGCCTTTTGGCATTAAGTCTACCTTTAAGTATCTTTATGTGCAAATAAAGTTTTAAATAAATAAAATTGTTTTACTAACTACAGTGCCCTTTATACCGTAACCCATAATATCTGCAAGCTACTACTAATCTATCCATTCTATGGAAATTTAGATATACTACTAGTAGATATAGCAATTCAATTAACTATAAAAGATCAATTGATCACGTCGGATATAAATAACGTAGAAAATCGTGAAAGATCTCGTCGGCATGGGGCATGTCCGTTATTTATAGCCGCGGCGTCAGCGGGGCCATAATTTGAAAAGGTTAATCGCCTTATTATTTCACGTCAAGTGGAAAAACAGTTCACGACTGTGAGGTGGTGGTGCAAAAACTGCTGCGGCGTCAACTTTGTGCTCTGTTAAGGACCCGACTGTTAAAGGGCTGGTATAACCCAAGTCACATTGATTAAATTGCATTTGATTAATCTTGGCATTAATATAAAATATATGTTTTAGGTATCATCATTCGCAGCGGGCAATCACTGCTAGATAGAGTTCTTCCTCATAGATCTTCATATACTTCGATCATCTATTGCTCGTATCCAGGGCTTTTTAGTCTTCATCATATCGTCACCAGACTATTGGTATAAATAAAACGTTTTATATCTTATGTAGTTGTAGTTATAATCCTAAAAAATATTAATAATTAGGGTTTTGGGGATATTCACCTTTATTGAAGAGTATACGAAAATTTTATAGAAAATTGGTTTTACTTTCAATAGGTTTTGTTAAATAGACAATAATATGTGATATTAAGCAAGGTATTTTATTATCCGGTGTCCATACAACGGGTGCTCTGCGTCCGGTCCTTGAGGCGTGGATGCGCCGAAAGCGCAAACCTCTCACCTTCCGTCTGACACAGGT